>VMBQ01005602.1:0-10000 GCA_007657795.1 Dreissena rostriformis | reverse complement strand
TCTATCCATTCTATTAAACTTAAAATATAGTAAATGACAAATTTAAAAAAAGGAAAAATAGTACAAGAGTACCTTATTTGCAGAAAAAAAGTGACAAGAACACCAAAATGTTGGTATTACCCTGGATAGGACAAAACATAGGTGTTTGCAAGGTATATGACCCTGCACCGTGCATTACAGTCCGACATGGCTCTTCGAGTTTAAAGGGGATGAGGGGTGTCAAAGGGGAAGAGATGGGGTTCAATACAGCCAACAGACCCAGGTTACTGGACGGCCTTGTCCTTTCTTTTAGTTAAAAACTGCAATAAAATATGGGTGTTTAAAGACACTGAAAAATGTATAGATAAATGTTTGATACAATATCAGGCCTACAGCTGCTATTTCTGTTTTTGATAGACTCAAGAGATGACAGTGAGTCTGATAGAATAGCAGTTTTAGTAGGTCTATCAACCAATATCCAGCACAAAGAGTATTTAATTGCCAAAAGTTCTGCTGAAATAATTGAAAGATTGTTGCTGAGCCTGTGTGTTTGTTTTATACTTTTAGAAGGATTAACAAATGAGTTGGCTACCAATCCAGAGTAAGGGCATTTGGAGCTGTCTGTATAAATATTTAGATGCTCAGCATACTTATGATCTATAAGTGAGAGTGTTACTGACTTGGTGAGGTGCGGCAAGTCAGTTTTCGTTACTTTATTTAAGAGAGATATGTCAACATCTATGGGTCCAAGCGTCCAGGGGGGGGNTTTACGCGTGATCATAGAAAAAATATAAACAAGGATATAAACAAGGGAAGTACATCTTGATATGATAATCTAAAAATAGAAAAAGAAATTCCGAAAATTTGTTCTTTTCACCGGTGAAAAGAACAATTTTGTTCTTTTCACTGCTGTTATTTCACTGCAGAAATGTCATATTTTATCATAAGGTATAAAAGAAAAAATAACTTATATACATTATGTACAACACTACGTGCATTTAATTATGAAAAAAAACTCAAGTTCCCACCCTGGGGGGTTAAACAGAAGGAATTTTGGAAGTGTAGGCTGGTGTGGGTGGGAGGTTGCCAGTAGGGCTAATGAAACGGGCAGAGATATAAGGGATATAATTGGGGTGTGGAAGCGTACTTTTATGAGGTTTTTTTTGCCTGGACCAGAGGGAGTGCACGGTCAATGGAGACGAATAAAAATACAAACGGAATAAAAAAGATAATATGATAGTTGTAATACTGAGATAATCCAGTAAAATATGATTAAAATATTTATTGCTGTGCACGCCGTAGTTCTAGGGGGAGCACACCGGCCTCCTCCTCAAGCAATGCACCCGGTGTGCAATTTAGGGCGCTCAGAGCTATCCTAAGTGCCTTGTGTTGAATGGCATCAACCATTTTTTCGGGCATTTGGCTCATGCATAGATTTGGGCCCCATAGTCTAGCTATGGACGTTAAAGGGACTTATAGAGAGTTAAGAGGCTATTTGTATTTGATCCAAAACCTGCGCCTCTTAACATTCTCATTAAATTAAGGTCCCTTTCGCACCTTTATGCTAAATATTTAAAGTATTGAGTGAAGTTAAATTGTTTATCTAGGTACATACCTAGACAATTCACCACTATTTCAAAATAATTTGGGTGCCGCCTAAATGTTAGTCCAAAGAGTGCTGAATATGGCCGAAAAATAATACTCCTATTGTTTTGGCTGGAGAAATTCTGAATCCTCATTCAATTGACCATTTTCATATAGAGTCTAAACATGATTGAGCCCTCTTTTGCAGGCGTGACATGTTAGACCCCTTTAACCAAGTGCCTTAATCATCAGCAAACTGGGATACCATTCCTGAGTCTTTTACGGCACCAGGTAGGCCGTTGAAGATGAGGGAGAACAGAGTCGGGGATATTACGGACCCCTGGGGTGCCGCGGTCGGTTATGGCTACCTCTGATAGCTCCCTATCGACCTTGACCTGAATTTTGCGGCCCTCTAGGAAATCTCTGAAGTAGTGAAAACAGTGTCAAGTGATTACATAGTCAGCTAGCTTTTTTAATATACCAATTGTCCATGTTAAATCAAAGGCGACCTGAAGGTCCAAAAAGATTGCAAGTAGTGGTTGCTCTTGGTTTGTTAAAGAAAGTATGTCATGTTGTAGACAAGAAAGCTAATCTAGAGTAGAGCGCCACTTTCTAAAGCCAGACTGGAAAGGGTTAAGTATATTTTAAGATTCCAATAGATGTTATAGTCTATTCTTAACCATGATTTCTATTAATTTGCCTTCGTGAGGAGTTAAACTTATTGGACGATATGAATTTGGATCGTTTTTGTCCTTACCCGGTTTTGGAATAGGAATCACTGTGGCCTGCCTCCACTCGGGTGGTACCGTGCCTGTCCTATACACCTGATTGAATAGGTTAAGCCATATATTAAGAGTTATGGCCGGCATATTTTGGGACATCAAATATGATATTTTGTCAGGTCCCGTGGCAGAATTGTTCCTGGTGTTAATAACACTTAATAATTCTGTGAAAGTAAAGGGTAAATTGAGAGGCGTGCTGTTGTCCCCGGGCTCATCTAAAATGTTTTTGTACTCCGTCTCAAACCGCTTTTGATAGTTCAATGTTTCAGGGGGAAGGTTTGAGTCACTGGAGACAGATTTGAAGTGTTGAACCAAAAATTGAGCCTTTTTCATTGGGATAGTGGCAATTTCGCCTTTGTTTTTAAGTAGCGGCATAGGAGTAAATGAATATCCTTTAATTTTGCGAATCGTTTGCCAAAAGTCCCCAGTGTTTTTCTTGTTAATAAGTGCTGGGTCACAGAATTCTTTCCAATTTTGAGATTTTGCTTCCAAAGAGACCGGCTTTGCATGGTTATCGAGGGACCTATAATTACGAGGATTATGCTTAGCGGGGTTATTTTAAAGTATTTTAACGTTTTTTTCTGTCCTGTACCGCCTTGGAACACGCCCTATTCCATCACGGGACCCTATTTCTGGCCTTAACCTTGCCGGAGGAGACCGGTATGCTACATTCCGCCATGGACAGGATTTTATTTGTAAGGGTGTTACAAAAAATTTTTTGGTCGTGGGAGTGAACATCTGCAAGGGAGAGATCTGAGGTCCCTAAACTGAGCCCATTTGGCTTTTTCTAGTAGAAATGTTTGCTCTCCTGAGCATTGGGAATCAGTTCCCTGTGCAAGATAGTTGAACAGGGTAACCTGTTGTGGGAGTTGGTCGGATCCCGATGTATCTTTAATGGTTGCCCATGCAGACGCACTGGCTATCCTGGCATTAGCAGCAGTCAGGTCAATGTGAGAGTTTAACCCAGTGGGGTTTAGTCCGGTTGGAGAACCGTCATTGAGCAGTATAAGGTCTTGCTCGTCCAACCATTGTATTACCGCCCGACCTTCTGCATCAGATTTTTTGGAACCCCAAGCAGGGTGATATGCATTAAAGTCCCATGTGAATATTACATCGTAGGGTCCTTAAATGGTCCTTAATTCCTTAAAGACTTCATTCAAAATCTCAAGATCATATCCTCTTGAGTAAATATTGACCAAAATAAGAGGCCGGTTCTTATCGATAACCAATTTAATTGCTAATGTCTCAATAGCAGTGCTACCATCCGGTTTTAACTGGTTGCTCACTCCCAGATATTCATAATTAATTTTATTTTTAACATAAATGGCGAGGCCCCCATCAATATAATGATTTAATATACCATGTTTTTTATACTCACAATAATAGCCGGGTATTGGCTTAATATTTTTATTGGCGAATTTAGTCTCCTGTAGGCATAAAATGTGTGTGGGGGGATTATTATCTAAACAATGTTTAAGTTCAGTATGTTTGTTGGTGGAAAATCCACCAACATTGAAGGAAATGATTTTAAGACTACTGTCCACAGTGCAAGGAGATTATCTTACTTTAATACTGGTTTAATTTGTGGTGAGGGGATTTGGTTGCTAACTTATGACCGACACAGGCCCAATTTGAGTTTCGCGGGGGTCCTGGCCGGCCGGGATGCTTTCTTTTTGGATGAGGGGGCACCGCTGGCCGGAGGGGGGGGGGCAGCCTATGTCTGCTAATTTTGGTGGAGCCCCAATTTCAGAATGGCTTTTGTGAGTAATGGGTTTGTCTAGTGGTTTACCTTTGTTAAAGATTCTCTTCGTTTTTAAAAACGGGAATCTATTTTTGGGTTGCTGTAGCATATAACCCGAAACCCAGTGGGCCTATGTCGGTCCTTTAGTATCTCAGCTATAAGGTCCGCCAGCTCGCTGAGATGAAATTTTCTATAAGTGTCACTTGTTGCTGGCGGATCCTTTAATGTTATAAATGCGTCCCCTGCAAGCGAGGTACGTCTGCGTTGGTTAAAGGCAGGGGAACTCATTGGGAATGTCTGGGTGTCCACCATTCTGGGACGGTTAGGGGGGACACTAACTCGGGGCTCCTTCTCACACACACCAGAAATTGATAAAATCTCCAATAAACTTGAGTGCACCGACACTAGAGAGTCATGCCCCGTAACATAAAAAATTTAATTGTCTGACAGTGTCGTGCCACTACAAGTGGTGTCACTATCAGACAGCGGGGAGAACCCCCTGGTAGCCACAGGAAGGCGTTTCTGATTGGGTGAATCCCCATGAATAGGCGATACAGGGGTGGTGGTGTGTATTGCGGGTGTTTGTTTGGCGACCGGTTCCACGGGAGTAACCTTGGGCGGGGTTTTCAAATTCTGTGGTTGAGGGGTGTACTCTTACCCACTAACCATTCAACTATTTGGCATGTCCTCCCGGTATTGGGCAAGCTACTGCCGGGTGAGGCATGTTTTGATGGTGACTTGGAACAGGTTGTGCTGGAGGTGTTTCGGGCGCCCACGCTGTGGCCTTCAGTATCAGGTGCAAATAGCCTGCTCTCCGCCTCGGACCAGGTGACCCCATAGAAACTGGCATGAGTAGCTTTATGCATAGCTCTCTTATAGGAGGGGCACCCTTGATAGGATGTGGAGTGCTGGCTGCCGCAGTTGGTACACCAACGTGTTTTGTTGTTGCACCTTATGGCAATTGGAACCGGCACAGCGACAACATGAGGTGGGGTACGGACATTTATCCCTGCTATCTATGTGCCCAACGCCATGGCAATTGTAACACCGGGCAGGTTTAACTGGGCAGGGACGGGTGTCCAGGACAACGCTAGTGCCTTTTACCAAAATCTTGTTTGGGACTGGTCTAGAAGTAAGGACAGATATTTTGACCAGTCTTGGAAAGCCAGGTTGAGCGGTGCGGAGGGTTCAACCCTTTCCAAATTTGTAATAAGGAGGTCTGAGGTAGGTATTGCAGGGTTGAATTAAGACATTTTTTAAGTTCTTTTAAATCCTGACTTTCCGGGATCCCTGCTATTTAACCTGTTACTGACCTCATGTTCGACGGGGTTAAGGACTTTGCCAAGTTGGAATGTCCCTTTAGAGCGAAGGGTGGCAGGCGCTTGAGCGGACTTGAGCTGCAAGAGAACGCAACCAGACGCATAAGGCACAGTCCGCTCAACAAGCCCGGGAAGCTCCTTGGCAACACATGAGGCCAATTGGAAAATAGAAAAGAGAGACATAATGGTGCCTACACTTCCAACTGACTGAGGAATGCACCTCAAGGGCATGGTGTTATGAGTCAGCTGGTGCGTGTCCAGCCCTGAATGTGCCTCCCTTAGTAAAGGAATCAGGTTTTTACTCTGCCCCTTAACAGTTTTGTTTTGGGTTGAGGGCATTTTCTAAAGAGATAATTGGATGAAGAGAGAGAGAGAGAGAGAGAGGTTGTGATGATTTCAATTTTGGAAGGGTGCATTTACAAAAACAAATTGATTTGTAAGAAAAAGGGAACCAACTGTGTTATGACACCAGATTTATGGCAGCTGTTAGGATCTTATACACCAAATTCTGCCAACTTGGCGACACTTTCCTGACTAGTTGGCATGGTAATTTGCAAATTTACATCCCCTTTAGTGACCAATTTATTTTGTACAGGAACCACCGCATTGAAACAACTTTATCAATGATCTTTTAATGAATTACCTGAAAATGGCTTAGTTTTACACTAATCATAATGATGCCATATGAGAACAGATAAAACGCATTTATTGTCTACTTCTACAAGATGTGTAACACAAACTTGTATAATTCAATTAACGTTGTATTCATAATAGCAATAATACATGTTTTTCTTTCTATCCACTTTAGAAATTTATCAATAAACCTGTAGTACATAAAAGGTAATTAAAGTAAAACTGATTAATTAGAATTCCGATTTTTATAATTGAATCATGCAATGCAATTAATTAACATACGCTGCATACAACACTTGTCTCGCTATTATCCGTGTTGTGACAAACATTTAAGCAAAAATGAATAATTAAAATACTAAGCAATTAATTAACGTGCGCTGTAGATTACACCTTTTACACTCTTTAAAATACCCGTGCAATACACCGTCTACAAGTGTGAACGAGACGTTAATTGTAACAACCGTTAATTGTTACCAAGATTTTAGTTTATTAGTTTATTCAAGTCTCATCCAATAGATGTGTTATACAACATATATAATACAAATATTCAATGCATAAAATATAACAACCTGTACCGGCCAATCTAAATCAGATTTACAGGAGACAATACAAATAACCAGTAAAATTAGTCTTTCTACTTACATATGATAAAAGGCAGATTACCATTGTTAACCTTAAATTAAGAACTGCTCTAAAAAGGAAAGGGCCTAAAAAACTGTATTATGTAAACCCTGGCACTATCGCGAACATAAAAAATGTTTAAAAAAGCATATATCACCCATAATCAGATTACGAACGAATTATATATATATATATATATATATATATATATATGCACAAGATACTATTGTAAAAGTTATACACAATTAAACATTGCAGCTCAATAAAATTAGAGAGAGAGAGAGGAGTCTGTCAGTAAATTACCATTGTTTAAAGTCAACCAATTACAGAAAAAGCGTTGTCACCCTTATATTATAAATAGAGTAAGTTAAAACTTACAGATTGAACACCAACAACATAGCAATTCATCGGACATACTCCCTTCACTCCCTACCAAAAACTAGTATTTCCAATCACTAAGTTAATGTTCCAAACATTATTTGCATATATGTCAAATCATTGTATGGGATTCTACAAACAGCAGAGATGAAGGAATAGGACATACACCGGCTAACCATAGACTCTCCATCGGGCAGTGCCAAAGATCTGTATCACCCATCCATATCCCTGCAATTTGCAGAGACCCAAACACAGCTTCGTGTATATTAAGTAAACACTTAATTGTATAAATAGTTATTTCTAGTTTGTAACATATAATGGCAGGTTTTTGCAGTGTACTTAACAATTTCCATATTGGATAACAAGAAAATCATTTTATCAATATCTGAGAGATTACTTAACTCGATATTAATATCATTAGCCATTTCATATAGTTCATTTCTTGTATTTAAGTAAGCTTGAAAATGCAATAAAACATGTTCTTCATTTATAACAAACTCTTTACATAATGGACAAAGTCTTAAATCTTCAGGTATATTTTCATATCTCCCAGTTTCCAATGTTATGGGAGCAACTCCACATCTGATTTTAGCTATTGCAGATCTATATGTATATGATAATGGCATACTGAGGTAATGTTCAGTCTCATAATCCGTCTGAAAAAGAGCATATGTTCTTAATTTATTTCTTCCTCTACCCGATGATCGAACTGGATTTTGTTCACTATCTTTCCATGTAACAATACATTTATCCATAGCCAGTTTAACAATATAACCACAGAAACTTCTAGATTACATATTCATAATAGCATTCTCATAGTCTACAAATTGAGCATCTTCNTCGCTAAATGTTTTAAATTTAGACTCTCTGTCGCCCGGTTTTTCAAGTCCATCCGTATTACGTATAAACTATGCACTTGTTTGGCATTATAAGAAGGTACTTTAATGAAAGTACATAATGCGTTACATGCTCGAGAAGTGGTTGTCAAAGCGTTCAAAATCACTAAAATCGTGGGGCTTACATGAACCCCCTAACAGGGCTGTGCCCTGCAACACCCAGCAAATCTTTCAATATCCCGCCCCCCTTAATCAGAAATCCTGGATCCACCCCTGCATACACACAACTTATAATTAAACTAAACACATGAACTTTTCCTATTGCTAACAAAGGATACGTTAATCACTTAAAAGATTCGGCATTGACAAGATGCATACGGCTTCAAATTTGCAAGACTACAACTTTCTTTGTCTTAAGTGTGACCACTTTCATCGAAACATGCTATTATCATAACTCTAAGTTATGTTATGTATATAGGCGACTGAGCGATGCCAGTAAAACGAGACAGAAAACCGACAAACCGGTTTTTTCCCGACAATATAAATAGCAAGATAGCTTTATCGAGCTATATAAATAGAGTAGTAAACTTGGCGAAAATACACTTAGTCAACAATCGTTATAAATTTCTAGTTATGACCGACGATGGGCAGAATCATTAAACTCTAGGACGTTTTGCAGAAGGTTAATTTACGAATATTTATACTTAATTTCCAAGGATATCGAATAGACGTGTTCATACATTACACTGGAGTGAGATGATAAATGTTTATTCTTAATATGGTATTGTTTTTCTTGCTGAAAGATGAACGACGAACGATTGTTCAGATTTAAATGCAAATGTTACAGAAATTCAAAGTTGAGAAAAATGCAAAACGTGTGTAAGTTTTTATCCATTACGATTTACACCGTACATGCACTTCTTCATATCATACGGGAGATACCTTCTTGTTTGAATGTTGTAAGTTGTTTGAGGTAGTCGACTCATGCTCTTTAACATTAGGCAAAGTAATCATTGAAGAAGAACAATAACTATATGAGCTAGAGTGTGGTTAATAATTGATGTAATGTATTTATCTGAACGTTTCAGCTCTGCACCTCCTAACTATATTAAATGGTAAATTTCCGGTATGCTGAGTGTTATGTCATGCCCGGAGGATAGTATTGCTTCTTGTTTATCTGCCTGCTGACTATGTTTAAACTGACATATAGTACTTATGATCCAAATTCAGATGTATCTTATTAAGTAGTAATATGCGACGGATAGTGTACATATATGTGTCGCGTTCTGAGAACACTGGGAATAATGTATGTGCGTAAATTGTCATCCCAGATTAGCCTGTGCAGTCCGCACATGCTAATCAGGGACGACAATTTCATCTTTTATGGAGTTTTTCGTGTAAAAGATGTCTCCTTTTAGCGAAAATCCAGTTAAGGCGGAAAGTGTCGTCCCGGATGTGCAGTCCGCACATCTAATCAGGGACCACACTTTCCGCGTGAACTTGATTTTTGCTTAAAAGAGACTTTCTTTAAACGAAAAATATCATAACAGCCGAAAGTGTCGTCCATAATGAGCCTGCGCGGACTGCACAGGCTAATCTGGGACGACACTTTACGTACATGCATTTAACCCCTGTTTGTCAGAGCGCGACTCATATGTAAACACATTTCTTGGGACAGCCTCGTTGTCAAAGACTTATTATATGCAATGATTTGAATTGTTTTGAACAATATCAGGAAACAGTAAAACGTTTAAGTATTCATATCTTCTTTTTTTTCCGCTGTAAATACAATGCATACATAAAACAGATCGTCAAAGATACACAGCGCATATCAACAGAAAGGGAGGTAATGTCAGATTTATAATTGCGTTTGCGAATAATAGTTGTCTCCCTTTTCCTTCTATGCTTGTTGCATGTCCATTCAACCATTTTATTTTGTCGAATCAAATTCACCCACCACACAACCAAACGAATAAATCAATCCGTATAGCAGGACATCAATAGAACACAATGAAAACAACGAAAACACAATATGCAACACACGAACTTCACGGCTGAATATAAATGACATACTGTATTTTATTATGCCACTAGTGCACATTAACGTAGGAGACGCTGACATGATAT
>VMBQ01005601.1:14981-60385 GCA_007657795.1 Dreissena rostriformis | reverse complement strand
AGCAGAATTAAATTTTCAGAAACTACATGTAGTTGTTGTTGTATAGAAAACTCGTTGATTTACGACAAACAAAACGTCGTCTTTTAACTGATACTTATCAATTAATATAATCACAGTTTGCAACATTGTTTTTATTTTGATAATTTAATCCAAAGTTTTCATGTTAGCAGGTGTTTTTTCTATACTGAACATGTAAAGAAATGACCGAGGACCCTATTAAAAGTCTCGCAAAAATTCGCAATATGTGTGAATATACGTATCCCGGAAAGAACAATTTTAGAAAAACCCACTAATCTGCTGGTACAAATAAAGCTGACCCATTTATCAGGCCTTTTTCTGCCTATCTCACGGGTCCGATAGTCGGACCCATTCCCCATGCCAAAAATGCATATTTTTTCCCCAATTCTCAAAAATAAATCCCCCCCCCAAAAAAAAAAATAAAAAATGAAAGAAGTGTCTTATACTTATGATAATTAGACTATATATCTCAATTTTATTTTGTAAACAACCTACAAAATATATAACTATAATTTATTTGATTTTTATCCAAAATGGCTGGAAAAACCCCTGCCCAAATAATGCTTTTGTCGATGAAAATTCTTCCCAATTTGGAAGATTTCGCGACTTGAAAAATCCCCATTTTGGTAGGTACTTTTTCCCCAAATAGACAGAAAAAGGCCTGTTTTATCATCCTTTCAAAATCACACACCGTATCAACCGTTAGGATTTAAATTAAGCTATCATTGGTTGATATAGTGGACCAGCGTTATTTGTACCGGGGTAATTAGTGGGTTTTTCTAAACTCGTACTTTTCCGGGATAGGTCTTTTGACAGTTTGACGTCATCAAAGGAAAACCGCTTCCTGTCTAAAGCCCACCGTTCTCGCCAACAAAATTGGCTTCCTTTGTTTGGCAATCAACACGCTAAACCAATCGGGTTTTTATAACTCAATAGCAACTGTCAAAATATGTAACTGCACGTGCTTAGCTCCGCCTTTCGAATCTTTTGCAGGGAACCGAGGTGGAGTTTAACGGTTAATTGAACACGTGTTTTAAGGAAGTTGAGTCCTGAATGGCCGTTATTACTGGGTCTAAGCTTTGACACGACATATAAATCTATCTCGGATTTTCCGAAAAAGGCCGATTTCCCAACTTTTTTTACAGTTACTAATAATGGCGTCCGCGTGTTTACGAAAATTCGAAACACATTCATCTTAAATAATGGTGTCTTGTTGGATTATTACTGTATTTTATTTTTTTGGCATGCCCAGTAGCACACTGCTACCGCAGTGTTGCGGGGCGGTCCCTGATTAGAACGGAAATTGTCTGCATTTACCGACTAGGCTAAAGTAATACACGCCGCGGGTATTAGCAAACTAGGGTTTTAGCAAGTTCACCTCGCTTTTCACCTCGGCGGAAATACTCGCTAGCAGAAAAAACCCGCGGAGGGAGCGCGTTTTTTTGGGGAAAACGCGTGGACTGTACTGTAGTTTTTATTCCTAATTTCTGTGCGCCCGCAGACCCATATACGGAAAACGGATGGGGACAAATCTTTTTTTTGCGCCAGTGACGAAAGGGCGCATCCACGGCAGAACACTGCCTTATTTTAGACCAAGACTTATTAAAATGGGTCAATTTCTTGGTTAACCCATCTACCATCAGGCGACACATCCAACTCGCGGAATTCAACTTGAATTTTTAATAAATCTATCATATTGGCCATAATTATCTCGTATTTTTGGGAAATTATTAAAAGATGTTTAATTACATGTATGAAGAATAAACATGTAATGGTATAAATAAAATAATAGAATTTTGATTAAAAAAATTCCAAAGTCTTAACAAGAAAATGCAAAAAAGGCATACCTTAATGTACATTGTCAATGCAATTTATTGACATTTACCTTAAGGCTGTACACATAACGGATGCCAAGACAGATAGAATATGTAATAGAAGTCAAAATAATTGCTTATTGAAGTACAGTTTCATTGCCCTGAGAATCATAATCTAGTTCGGCCATCAATAAAATCCGTCGAACTGGTCGAACTTGAATAATTTTGTCTAGCACGTTTCCTGTCGCGCATTTAGTCAATACATTAGCGAGGCGTCCAATCAACAATAGGGCTGTAACGAATACACTAGGTGACGAATACGATAGGTATCACGAATACAGGGTGGCGAATACGAATATTTATTCGCGAANCATAAGAAAAAGTGTTAATTATAGTTTTTCACATACAAATAAATGTTAACAAACTTTGTTTTCAAAATAAGGTGATTACAACCTAACTATGTTGCATTTTTTTTAATAAGGCATTTACATAACACAAACATTGTGTAATTTGTGTTAAATGAAATGTAAGAAGTATAGCACCATCATTTAACCCTTTGCATGCTGGGATATTTGTTGTCTGCTAAAATGTCGTCTGCTGAATTTCTAAAATTAGCATTTTCTTCAAAAAAAATTTCAAAGAATACTATCAGAATAGCAAACAGTTTGGATCCTGATGAGAAGCCACGTTCTGTGGCGTCTCATCTGGATCCAAACTGTTTGCAAAGGCCTTTAAAATTCGGTTCCAGCACTCAAAGGGTTAAAAAAAGATAAGCGAACATGACTGTGCATAATTTTATTTTTTCAACAACTCAGTGTCAATGACATACTTACATCTCTAGAGCGTCTATTAGTAAACCAGACGCGGTCCCGTGAAAACAATTATACTAAATTAACCTATAGGTTAAGCAACATCCGGTATTTAACGAGTCGATACTATGCAAACTCATAACACAGGAAATGCTACAAATGAAAAACAAATAATAGTGTGCACTACTGAATACAGAGTTCCTGTAAAGTATTGTGAAAATGAATAGAATAATGTATTGCATGATTATTTTGAAACAAACTTTGAAAGAGTTTCATTTTGAAGTTGAATGAAAACTCATGTCATGTTAGGTTTATTAATGCTGTTGAATAATAATTATCACGAAATAATAATGGTGTGTACTTCTGAATACAGAGTATTGTGAAAATTAATAGAACCATTTATTGCATGATTATTTTGAAGAAAAAAAACTTTGAAACTGTATCATAATAAATTAAATTAAATTATATTATGTAACTGAATGACAACTCATGTAATGTTAGATTTATTTAAGACCCTGAATAATAATAATCTTAAATGGGGCGATTCTATGAATAAACACTACAGAATGTTTCCAAAGGCAATGACAGAATTTGGGCACATGAATTCAAAATCCAATTTATATTTGAAATCATATCTGTATATTTGAAATCATATCTGTATATTTGAAATCATATCTGTATATTTGAAATCATATCTGTATATTTGAAATCATTTCTGTAAATTTGAAATCATATCTATATATATGTAGCTGAGTTCCCTTTTTTCAAGAATAAAGTTAACATTTATCAAAGAATTGTAAAAGAAATTACTTCATCCCTAGTCAATGGACCAATTATTCTGAGGAAGAAATATTTCATTTATGACCTTGTTCATAGTTATCAAGAAGAAAAATCCTAGTTGTATTTATAACAAGTAATGGTTAAATTATTGTACAGCTAGGTCTTTGAATACTGATATACAATTCACAACAGTTTGTGTTACGCTGCCATTTTAAGCAATGCTTTCAATTAATTTCCGTATTTCCATAAACTTAATTTGAAATTTCAAACCAACTGTGACGTTGTTCAAAAAGCACTTTATCATTCAATACACCAGAATTCAGGATTTATTGAAGGTACACGAGATAACCACCGACTTACAAGTGCACTTGATGAATGTTCAATCAATATGCAATGTTTACCAAAAATCTTAAAGGTAACCATGCCTTCCAATATACCTAATCCAAGCAAAGATTTTAAGTATTTAACAAGGCTAGACAAATTGTATTGCAGTGTTTTGTAATACCAGTAACCAAAATAGTTAACGGGTTATGCAACTTTCTGAAATGTATGCTCACAATTTCTCAATTCTGAGTGAGTCAAATTTAAAATCAAGGAATCCAAAGTAAAATAAAAGGAGTTTAATGTCCTATCTATGATACAAAAATTCACAGAGCCCAATGCAAAAAGTCCAGTTTAAAATAAAGTTGATCAATTTAAAATCATGGAACAGTAAATATACAATTAATTTTAAGGATACAAAATATTAAGCAAATACAAACGCTTCACACTCAACCATTAATTACTTCTTTAATCCAAAGACCAATTCAAAATCAAAGAGAAGGAACATAACTCTTTTTTTCTTATCATGCAGACCTGCTTTCTTAACAGATACATTCAAAATCCTCTTCAATACTAGGCCCAATATTCTGTTTTACAGGTTATCTTCCATGATATTTGTTTAGTGCTTATAATATAGCCAACATGTTTTGTTCAAAATAATTCCCAGATGCAAGTTAAAGGATCGTGACAGATCAAGGTTCCTCTATCAGCTATGACAATGATTATACATGAGGCTGCAAACACCAAATTTTGTTCAGGAGAAAGCGTGAGGTGTCAATTGTCCCAAATTGGAAATCCTGAAAATTATGCCAGGGGTCTGGGGCCACAGGTTCCCAGCATGAATTAAGGGCAGATTATCAATGACTGTTGTTTTTCCAAACAGATATCTGATTACTTTGTAGGATTTTTTCAATATTTTTAAATGATTTACCTAATTTGACCTATTATAATGGTACTAACATGTGGTAAGGGTATCACGTTTAAACGGTCCCCTTTCGTGTTTTGCTCAAAAACGTTTACACAAACACTAAACATTTAAACAACAGTCAAAATCAATATAATAAATATTTGGGTGCAAATAACGTAGCCGACTAGCCTTACGAAGTATATCGATGACGAACTGCGAAATCCAGGTACTTGCGGTAAATCCGGGCACACCGGATTCGGCAGTAATTTATTTCTGATTGGTTAGCAGATGTAACAGACATGAATGGAAACTAAAGGAAAATGTTCGCTACTTTCCGAAAATCTTACAACTTGGCAACGAAACAGTACATATGCCGCCATATTGAAATATTTTAAGTGATTGATTAGCCAAGTCAAGCACTGCGGTAGCATGTTGAAAAGCAATATTTTAACTTAGTTATATATTGACTAGGCTTTTGCAAGTTAACTGGTTTTTCATTTTCTGCAGTCAAACGATATGCACATTGTATTTCATGTGCAAAATTTGTACATTTGTTTCGGAGTGTCGTTTTCGGAAATTCGGATACAGTATTTTTTGTCGATTTTACATTATTTTCGACGTTATTTAAATTGTTTTTATAGACTGACAAATACACATGTGTTGATACTGATGGTCTGGTTAATAATATTTTATGGTTTTAATATGACATCATTGCCCGAATGGGATATGCACTGAATATAACTTCTGGAAATAATTACTACATTCAGTTTCGAAATGCGATGGTACTGATGCTTTTAAAACGGACATACGGATACCGTTTAAACAGTAACGTTTTGTTTATTTCATTTCGTTTAAATGTTTAGAAAAATCTGTAAACGTGAAACCCTTAATGTGAATCAAAAGATTACCATTCAAATTTCAAACAAATCAACAAGACCTGTCCTAAAACCAACAAGCAAATTCGTAGAATTGATATCCCCCGCAACANGAAGGGTTTGTAAAAACATAGTTGTAATCAAACAATCATATATAACATGATATATAACATGTATGTTCAAATTATTTTCTTTTACCAAAAATTACATTTATATACTAAATAAATTAAAGTTTCACATGTATGTATATATACAATACTTTATATTTCAGTCGTATGTGGCATTGCTTATTGGCTATTTGGATACGCCTTCGCATATGGAAAAGGAAACACATTCATCGGATACACGTTTTTCGCCTCGCACAACCTCCCCGTCACCCAATACGCTGATTTCTTTTTCCAATATACTTTCGCTGCGACGGCGTCGACCATCATCTCCGGAGCCGTTGCTGAACGCTGTGACTTCATGGCCTTCCTAATATACAGCTTTGGAATCACAGGTATGTCTGCTTTGTATGGCCCTGCCGAAGGTCAAGCTATCGTTGGCATCAAAGGTATGTCTGTTTTGAATGGTCCTGCCAATGATCAAGCTAGCTTTGTAACCACAGGTTTGTCTGTTTTGTATGGTCTTGTCAAAGTTCATGATAGCTTTTGAATCATAAGTATGTCTGTTTTGTATTGTCCTGCCAATGATAAAGCTAGCTTTTGAATCATAGGTATGTCTGTTTTGTAGTGTCCTGTCGAAGGTCAAGCTAGCCTTGGAATCATAGCTATGTCTGATTGTGTGGTCCGACCGAAGGTCAATCTAGCTTTTGAACAAAGATTTATCAACAAACGTTTCAACTAATTGAATCAAGTTATTTATGTGTCTTAATTGTCAACCATATATGTATGTTTTAATTGTTAACACATTTGTTTTCCCGAATAAATTGAACATGTTTGATGATACCATTGCTTTTAAAGTTTATTTTAGTTGCGTCTGAAGTTTACAGACTGTTCCCTTAACTGGCAGTTAAGTTCTGAGCAACCGAGCCCTGTATAATTTATGACGCTACTAAACATGTTTACAGCGTTTATATATCCGGTTTTACAGCGTTTATTTATCCGGTGGTGACCCACTGGGTCTGGGCCGGCGGGTTCCTGTCCACCGGAATGAACTACGGCGGAAGCATAGGCGTTATTGGATTCAGGGTAATACTCTAGACTGTATTCGATTAAACGTTATACTTGCTGGCGTGCTTATGTTATGTTACTGCTTGCGTCCGTTTCTTGTCAGTCTTATGCAGAACGCATTGAAAATTAGAAGCTCGAAACTAGTTTAGACTGCTTTGCATTATACGTTTTTTTTGCTGACATACTTATGTTATGCTTCTGACTGCGCCCGTTTCTTGTGAGTCGTACGAAGAAAGCCTTAACAATTACAAGCTNGGACGGCCGGACGGATGGACGGACGGATGGACGGACGGACAACGCCAAAACAATATCCCTCCGCCTCTGGCGGGGGATAAAAATACGTATTTGAAGTTGAAGTCGCGTGTGAGACTACATAGATCTGTTAAAGAAATGTTAGAACAGATAGAACATTTTGGTAATTTGGTTGTAAACCTCAAAATTTAAATTGAGGTCTACAGCTGACAGATGGAAAAGTTGCATCTAAATAACATCACATCTTTAACCAGCTGAGCCAGTTCCGGCTCAGAAGCAAAGTGAAGATGGCTATATGCAACCAGCACAAAACCAGACCAGACTGAGAGTTACTCGCAGTCTGCTCAGGTGTTGTGTTGTTTGCTGCTCATCAGTACCTTATGATTGGAAATGAAGCCTTTAAAACTTGAATCCTGTAAGAAAGGTCTTAAATTTAATTTGATTTTCTAAGGGACTACATATTTGTCACCATGCCTATCTAAGTAGTAAAGAGTTAACCCTTTCAGTGCTGGAACCGGATTTTGAAGGCCTTTGCAAACAGTTTGGATCCAGATGAGACGCTACAGAACGTGGCGTCTCATCAAGATCCAAACTGTTTGCTATTCTGATAGTGGTCTTTGAAAAAAAGTGAAGAATAAATGACGATTTTATAAATTCATCAGACGACATTTTAGCAGAAGACAAATTTCCCAGCATGCAAAGGGTTAAGACTTAAGACAAAACCACATGATAACTCAAAGGGGCCTAGCAATAAATACTACCCCCACTGGTTGGCCACTTACAAACACCGTAAACTACTCGAAAAGGCACGGATAAAGCCATAAACATGAAAATCAGCTGATTTCAAAAATACCAATATATCACTAAAAACGTGGCTTTTATCATGGCAATCCTTTTGTGATAGCTTTAAATTACATTTTAATAGTTTGCAACTGAAATGGGTCCAGATAAAATTGTGATTTAACATTGGCGATATGATTTCATTCAAATGTTATACAACAGAGGTTGAATGTAATTTCTGTTGAAACGATTTTCATTCATTTTGAGCATTAAACTGTGATTTTTGCATAATGCAAGACAGAAAACCTGCAAGATAAAATGCTTATCTGACTGTAGGCTTTTCACAATAGAATGTACTTGTGTACTTGTCAATTGCTTGACCTTTACGAGTAAATAAATTTAAGAACATAACTTCTTGAACAAAGACTATTATTTTCACTGTCTAACAACCAATAACATTGAAAGCATAAAGAAGAACATGTTTGCAATATCAAGCACTCTTTTGTTTATTGGACCAACAGTTCATAAGGGGCACTTTTCCACTTAAGATACACTCATCACCTTTTTCATAAGAAAACAAAACATTCTTAAAATATGTTATGTAAACTCATCATCCAAACTTGACTTTAAAAGGCAAAACGTTGGTAGTAGGGCCAGCTACCCTACCATGTGGGAAAAAAAACTAGCTTCTGAAACGCAAAACAGCATAAAAACATATATTGTAAAACCTGCAATAGCAAAAAAAAATACAGAAAAACCTACCCCATTGTCACCCTTGATACTGTTAGGAGGGTTTCCACTCAAGATAAACAAATCAACTTTTACAAGACAAAAATACAAAATAACCTAAAATTGTGTATGGTTAATCTGTAACAACGAAAAAATAACTTAAAAACCATACCCCATTATCCCCCTCAAGACTGTTACGAGGACAAGACCGATGCGTTGATCGTTGGAAGTTAACTACTGGAATGGGAACCGAGCGCATGAGAACTGCGGGCGCTGTCTGCAACAGAGCATTGTGATTGGCCGGCACTGGGCTGACTCTTTGTTTTGTTTCTAGGCCTTTGTTTGACTTGATCTTCTGCCGTATACTGCTGAGCTGAAAATAGATACACATGAACGCGATAAAAAGCTATAACTAACTTTTTACGGTATGTTGTCCAGACGAGCAACTATATCTATTAATTTGGTAGCCCGGCCAAAGAGTAAGAAGCGCGGAACCGTCCGGACGGGCAACTATATCTATTAATTTGGAAGCCTGGCCAAAGTGCAAGAATCCCAGAACCAAGTACATTGTACTCATCAAAATTACCTAAAAGTTATTTTAAACAAAACAAAATTCAACAATATTATAAGATTGCTGTCATGACTCAATGCATCATGCCATTTTATGAGCCTGAATCTTCATGCTTTTTAAAAATAAACCAATTTATAACAGTGGGAAAACTGTTTCAAGCTTATTTTAAAAGCTATAGTTGCTCGGATGGACTACCAAATTTGACTTGCATGGACTTTAATCTACTCGCCAGGGCAAACAGGAAACCCCTAATGTATATCCCTGAAAAGGGAAAATCAAGGCAATTATGAATGGCTGGAACTGAGCTAACAAGTTATTTTTTTCCCAATGCTGGAAATGATGGACTTATTCTTTTGACATTTACTGTTAAGAAGAAAATACTGAAATAGACTTTATGAAAACGATAAAAAGCAGAATTCAGTGCATTTAACTTGACTGGAATAGACTGACTTAAGCTGTAATCTGAATTTGGACAAACTCATTGCTTGAACTCTAGATCTTCATTTGACTTGATTCTACTGTTCTATACTGTAAATGCAAATTTGCAAACATATGTCAACTATAACAAGAATAATCAAGAGAATTATGAATGGTGCGAATTTAACCTGAAAATGACGGATTCAATATTAATTTTGGTAACACACACACATTACCACTTACAAGGAGTAAAAGAACAAATGAGTGCTGTTTCAGAATCATGTATTGAAAACTCCAAATTTGTATGATTTCTTCTGTACAAAATAACATTTTAGCCAAATAAATTATATTTCAATTTGTCAGAGAACAAGAAATCATAGATTCTGATTATGTTTCCACAAGACCATTTAAATTAACCAAACCTTTGTCCACGTTTGACGGATTTATGTCATGATTGGAAACACATTATGCATAAAATCAACCCACTCCATAAATTAAATGTGACTTCAAAGAAAAACCGGCATCCCTGCTGTAATTGCATGCCTATTTTCTTGTTTTTAATGCTAACCCAGTGTTCTGCCGTGGATGCACCCTTGCGTCATTGGCGCAAAAAAAAAAGATTTGTCCCCATCCGTTTTCCGTATATGGGTCCGCGGGCGCACAAGAATAAGGAATAAAAACTACAGTACAGTCCTTGCGTTTTTCCCCAAAAAACGCGCTCCCTCCGCGGGTTTTTTTCTGCTGGCAAGTGCTTCCGCGGAGGTGGAAAGCGAGGTGAACTCGCTAAAACGTTCGGCGTTCCGCAGAGTTCGCTAATATCTGCGGCGTGTATTACTTTAGCCTAGTCGGTAAATGCAGACGGTTTCCGTCCTTTTCAGGGACCGCCGCGCAACACCGCGGTAGCAGTGTGCTACTGGGCATGCCAAAAAAATAAAATAAAATCCAGTAATAATCCAACAAGACACCATTATTAAAAATGAATGTGTTTCGAATTTCGTCAACACGCGGACGCCATTATTTGTAACTTTACAAAAAGTTGGGAAATCTGCCTTTCTCGGAAAATCGGAGATAGATTTATATGTCGTGTCAAAGCTTAGAACCAGTAATTACGGCCATTCAGGACTCAACTTCCGTAAAACACGTGTTCACTTAACCGTTAAACTCCACCTCCGTTCCCTGCAAAAGATTCGAAAGGCGGAGCTAAGCATGTGCATTTACTTATTTCGACGGTTGCTATTGAGATATAAACACCCGATTGGTTTAGCGTGTTGATTGCCAAACAAAGGAAGCCAATTTTGTCGGCGAGAACGGTGGGCTTTATGCCTTCAGACAGGAAGCGGTTTATCTATGATGACGTCAAACTGTCAATTTACACATATTGCGAATGTTTGCGAGACTTTTAATAGGGTCCTCAGTCATTTTTTTACATGTTCAGTATAGAAAAATCACCTGCTAACATGAAAACTTTGGATTAAATTATCAAAATAAAAACAATGTTGCAAACTGTGATTATATTAATTGGTAAGTATCAGTTAAAAGACGACGTTTTGTTTGTCGTAAATCAATGAGTTTTCTATACAACAACAACTGCATGTAGTTTCTGAACATTTAATTCTGCTACAAATATATTTCTGTGTCCCCAGATTTTTCCCTTTTGTCCCCACGTTTCTAACCCTAAAGGGTCATTGTCCACAACAGTAAAGATTCACGGCAGAACACTGCTAACCACTAAAAGTATAAGGAATAGGAAGTGTTTAACTTTTTAGTTGAATTATGTCGCTATTGGAATAACATTAACAACATTATTTAGTGATCATATCCTTATGTCATTTAATTGCTTGTATAAATCACATCAATTTCAATATCAGTAAAATGGAAATAACACCTTTTACACAATTTCAAAACATCTAAATTTTAGGACTAGATTTTGGAAAGATACTTTTTGCCATTATAAATATGACCAAATAACGGCTAAAAAATCTGCCAAAAAAGCCCACTAAGATAGTAAACGCCTGATTTAATAATTTAAGAAATAATGTAAGACTGAAATAACATTACACTTGAACTTAATACAGTAAAATGCATCTGAGTAAACAAAGCTTAAATATGATACAAAGAATGACAAATCCAACCCGGGTCTTGTCAATACATCATGAAGATTAGGCAAACATTGTAAATATGTTTGCAATAAGTCATGAAAATTGTTGTTGACATAAGAGCACATGTTACACACCGAGTCTAAATAAATTACCTTAACAAAATAGACCCGCCCACACAAAGGTTATGAAAAATCTGAAAGCATTATAGATCCCTTTTAAGATGCAAATTTATGTAAAAATTATTATTCAAAATTCTAAATGACATGGAAAGACAAATAATTTTTTACAAAGACCAAAAAACAAACACGCGAATTTTAAATCATTAAAAAATCTCATTTATTTTTCATATCTTGGGTCTCCGTTTCATGCACATGTATTTAGGAGCCCAGACTGTAATCTGCTCTCAAACAGTTTATGGTTATCTTTTTTTTACCAATATTAGAAATATCTTTTTTTTTCACAAGTAGGCCTATAAACCCAAATCCAAACTATTCTTCAATACCAAAATAATATTCTTCCTGCATGCTTAAATCCATTACTGAAATTAACGGTGTCAATTTAACTCTAGCAGCGTGGTAATATAAAATGGATATGCAACCATGGTAAAATTGATCAAACATAATCTTGAAAACCGCTTTGAAAAACACACCAAACATCTGACAACTAACTCCAAAGGCTTGTTTCCATGATGAACAGTTAAGTTTATACACTAAATTCAAAAAAATATTATTTTACAGTTTTTTCATTATTTTATATCAATATCTATTAGATTGTGTATTAGTTTATTTTCTTAAAATCATAAAACAAGAGAAAGTATTGGAAATCACATTTTAAAGGAAAAATATCTAAATGTGTCACATACAATGTGCCTCCATGACATTTTTGGACACAGACCATAGGTTCGTAACCAACTGGTAACACTTGCGTCTAAAAATGTACATTCATATACCATATATTGAATAGTAGAAAAACAAAGGGCAATAATTGTGCTGAAAATTCTCCATTTAAGTTTTACTAAGTTTTGGAAAATAATTCTTAACTTTTCTAAATGACCTAAAAATAAATAATAATGGGTATTTTTATGCAAAAAAATAAAAATAAACATACTTGCAACTTTATTTATACGAGTTCAACAGTGTCTATTCAGTATTTTACTATCACATTTATACTTCTTAGGAATTAATGCAGTTAATGACACCTATAACATTCAAAGTATCGGTAGAATATTTCTGCAAATTGGTACCGACTTGCCCCGAAAAGAAAAATATACTTTATTTATTCATTATCACTTTTTAATGAAAGGGATCAATACAATACGTTTATTTTCAAATATTTTATTTTTATCAAACACGATGATCACCGCGGTACATATAATGGGTAGACGGTGTTAAAAGTGTGATAGAAATGCAAAAATCACAAACGTTCGCCATATCTCTAAACTATCAAATGAATTTCGGCATATGTTTCTATTTAAAGATTTGATGAAATAAGCGCCCAATCAGGACAGGTATATTCCAAGAATCGTAAATCACCTGACGCCTAGTGCGCCCGTTGTGACGGTTGTGTACAGTTCATGTTCTGTTAGCCACACACAAATACATATATGCCCATGACATTTTCATGGTTCTCATATAAAGCGCGCGAAATTGGTGTGGGTTTATTTATTTTTTAAACAAAAACTTCGTAGCGCAGACAACATTGGCATCTTTAAATTAAGATTGAAAGTTTCATAGTGAATTTCTACTCAAGTATACCGGGGTAGCTTGCGAATGATTCGGAGTAGACATTTCATCCGAATATAATAAAAATCAAACACCCTGTAACATGCTATATTTAGGTTTCATGCAACATGTACATGTACAAGTCATTTTCTGGAAATCGGGAGAAATGAAACCCAATTTTGTGAAAACAAAAAAGCAATTGTATTGATTAACACCATAAAAGTTAATAGTATTGATCATCTAAACGCTTTATTTACGTTTCCGACTTTACGTACTGTCCGAATTTAAGTACGCTTACATGTGCACATAATATATACATGTAGTATATGATTTTCTTTTGTACATGTTCATTTAAAACGCGTGAATGACCCTCGTAGACAGGTGTTTACGGTGGCTGCGCAGCATCGCAGTGATCACGGGTGTGTTTGTTTAAGTACGCGGTGTCTGTACTGTACAATGGAAAATTTCAAAGGGCCATAACTCTGTTAAAAATCATCCGACCAGAACTGGCTGATAATATGCACATCACCTCTTGGTAGTGAAGCTTCCCATAAAGTTTCATTGAATTCCGGTCATTAGTTGCTGAGAAATAGCCCGGACATGAATTGCACTATATGTACAGTTAATGGAAAATTTCAAAGGGCCATAACTCTGTGAAAAATCATCCGACCAGAACCCGCTGATAATATGCAAATCTCCTCTTGGTAGTGAAGCTTCACATAAAGTTTCATTGAATTCCGGTCATTAGTTGCTGAGCAATAGCCCGGACAAAAATCCCGACGGACGCACGCACGGAAGGACAGACGAAGTGGCGACTATATGCTCCCCCTAAAAAGTTTGGGGGAGCATAAAAATTGGTACAATTCTGCAAGTCCTGCACTGATAAATCAGAGGCCGAAGAATTTAGTATAAAAGGCAAATGGGCAATGGGATTCCTTTTTTGTCCTCTATAAATGTCTACATAACTTCATACCTAAAACAAGAACATAATGATTAGGTTTGGAAATTCAAGCACAGGTGTAGCCCAGATTGGGAATTTCAAGCACGTGGGTACCCGAGATTTGGAAAGTCAGACACAGTGGCAACCCTGATTTGGAAATTTTGGCACTGCAGTGGCACCCCTGTGCATTTTTGTTCAAGAATAATATAAGAATTCAGGCTTATTTGTTGAAATGTTAACAACTGACAGACAAATTTTATGCTAAATGCCTTCCATTTCATGGTTCATATAACCCTTTGCATGCTGGGAAATTTGTCGTCTGCTAAAATGTCGTCTGCTAAATTTCTAAAATTAGCATTTTCTTCCATTTTTTTTCAAAGAATACTATCAGAATAGCAAACAGTTTGGATCCTGATGAGACGCCACGTTATGTGGCGTCTCATCTGGATCCAAACTGTTTGCAAAGTCCTTCAAAATTCGGTTCCAGCACTGAAAGGGATAAATTCAATTCTATTCAGAATGCTCACCTCTAATGGTTGTTTTTTATCCGCATGTCCAAAAGATGCAGATCGTCTATGCTTTTTCTTCTTTCTTTCTACTTTGCTCTCTTTGATGTGCGATTCGTCCTTCAGGTCATCTGGCGCCTGTAAAATATGAAACATGGTCTTCATTTTGTTATAACAGTGTGTGTTTTTCGTTCAAATTCAGGGCTGGTATAGGGCCTCATTCCCAATGGTAAAAACTATATATTTTTCACAAATGGGACCTTAAAATTCCCAATTAACGGTTTCCAAAAACAAAAACATTTTTTTTTTTTAGATCTTAACATTTAGTTCATCGCCGATACAGCTCTATAAGTTGAACCTTAGTAAAAATAATATTAAAAACACTTTTATTCTTAATTTGAAGCATTTATTAGCAAAACAGCAACAACACTAATTTCCCAATTTTAGTCATTTGGGATTGGAGATGAACTAAATGTTGAGATTTTTTGATTTTTTTTATTTTTTTTTGGAAACCCTCAATTGGAAATGTTTAGGTCCCATTTGAGAAAAATATATACTTTTTTTACCCTTGGGGAATACTGGCCCCGATTTGGAACGTAAAAAAAACACACTGGTTTGTTTGCAAACTTTGCAGGAGCCCCCCACCATCACCCCTACCCCCTCTCAGGTCCCCAGGGCTAATAAGAGCTGCCATTCACCTTATTAGCCAATTGCTTCAAAAAAAGAACCACAAGTTTTCCGTAAAAGGAAATATTATTTGTTTACAACTTTTTCTTAATAAAACCCCATTCAAAGAGTCAAAATAAGAATAATATTTTCACACCTGGCTTAAATTTTGAGGCACAGGAAACACCCTAATGGTTTCTTAGTCAAATTTACCGTAATATGCCTAATTTTGTTTTGATTTACCTTAATTTGCAATAATTCTAAAGCAACCTTAATCTGCTAAAATAATTATTCTTAGCTTTTGCGATTTTATGGCTTTTTAAGAAAACTCAGTTGAAATGTTTCTAAATTACAGGGATTCTTTTTGTAAACGCAAACATTGGCTTCCTAAAAACATCAGGAACAAAAAATCATCATAATTTTTATTTTATTTTTTAAATATTTGAAGGTCATTTTTATTCATTTTTGTCGGATTCCAAAAGTTTAATAACCTGTTTGAATGAAACAGCCTTTCGATCGTACTTCCTATCATAAGTACAAAAAGCAAGAGATACAATGAACTTAACCGTGGCTAGTGTTTGTTCAACGAAAGTTAAGCGAAAGTTTGTCAGACGTGTAAATAGTACCTGTATCGCTAGCTTACAAAAACCGACAAACAGATTTATAAGTGAATGAACCTTGTAAAGTAAACAAAAGACGTGACATTCGAATTAAAGCAGAAAACCATTGACAAATTCATGTGTATTGCGACAAATATGATCTTTAAAGAGTTAAATTGATAACAGGGCTATTCATTGTTCCATAACACTAATTGTTGTTTGTGTAAAAGAATAAACCATTTTGGCAGACTTTCATAATCAGATAGCGTACTAAGTTAGTCCTCCCGACCCATGTGGGGGATTTCGGTTATTGAGAAGTCAATCCTTTAGGATTTGTGACACGATAGGTGAAGATTGGAGTTAATGATTACTTTTTTGAAAGGACTCTCTTGTCGGTTGTAATTTATAAGGTTGTAAAATGTATGTAGTATTTGTACACTAACAGTAGTGTACACGTTTAATAACGAGTCTAAAACGGAGTTGTTGAAACATTGCCAGGCGTTTTTTGGCATTCGTATGGGAGCATGTGACGTGAATGGTGGTTTAAATGAATTTCGATATAGAGACTTGAGTAATCTGATCTGTTAAAATAAGTTCATATTCAATACTGTCCTTGGTCTTTGAATAGGTTCTTACATTTCATACATGTATGGATTAGGTAACATAACTCTTTCAGTGCTGGAACCGAATTTTGAAGGCCTTTGCAAACAGTTTGGATCCAGATGAGAC
Organism: Dreissena rostriformis; assembly: GCA_007657795.1. Lineage (NCBI taxonomy): Eukaryota > Metazoa > Mollusca > Bivalvia > Myida > Dreissenidae > Dreissena > Dreissena rostriformis. The sequence goes on along the minus strand of VMBQ01005601.1, from coordinate 43,680 downwards.
GCCACAGAACGTGGCGTCTCATCAGGATCCAAACTGTTTGCTATTCTGATAGTATTGTTTGAAAAAAAATCAAAGAAAATGCAAATTTTAGAAATTCAGCAGACGACATTTTAGCAGACAACAAATTTCCCAGCATGCAAAGGGATAAATCAGTTGTATATGATACTTAAGCAATTGCTGGTGTCAAAGTAATTATTTTAACTGACGAAAAAAAAATCTGCCATAAGTTTTAAATGGTAGAATCATGAAGCCCTTATTCTATGTTTTAAATAGAAGAAAGTAGCATGCAGTATAGGGTGTTAAGTATACAAGTGTCCACATTAAAAATTAATACCTTTATTATTACATGTCTGAAATAGTGTTGAAGATAGGATATTTCTTATGAGTGGCTTTATGATGTTATAAAAAATTGCAAATCTGCCATGTATTCACTGTTATCGATCGGTTTATAAATTTTGTGTGAAGAGTCTTACAATTTGCACGCAGTTCACTGAAAATCCCTGTATTCAAGTCCATTAGGCCATTAATGGTTAATTCCTTGTGTAAGAGACCCATAGCCAAAGCAAACACATTTTTTGAGTCTTGTAAAAATTAAATGCCTTTACAATTAAAGACTTGGAATAAGCACCGCCCCACACCCCCAGGCCACCCCAACTCTAGGCCCTTCATCCTTGAAAGAAGTAAGGATTCGCTTAGTCTGTTATTCTAAGTAAGACTGTAGAATTTATTCTAAAATTCTACATGAATATTTTCGAACATTCTGATTAGGTCTTGTTGTAGTATTTATTCTAAAACTCCATGAACATATTTGGACATTCTGATAATTAGGGCGAGTTGTAGAATTTATAATTAAACTCCATGAACATTTCTGGACATTCTGATAAGGTCGAATTGTAGAATTTATACTAAAACTCAATGAACATATTTGGACATTCTGATAAGGTCAAGTTGTAGAATTTATACTAAAACTCCATTAACATATTTGGACATTCTGATAAGGTCTAGTGGAGAATTTATACTAAACTCTATGACCATTTCTGGACATTGTGATAAGGTCGAATTGTAGAATTTATACTAAAACTCAATGAACATATTTGGACATTCTGATAAGGTCAAATTATAGAATTTATACTAAAACTCTATGAACATATATATTTGGACATTCTGATAAGGTCTAGTTGTAGAATTTATACTAAACTCTATAAACAATTTATTTGGACATTCTGATAAGGTCGAGTTGTAGAATTTATACTCAACTCGACTATGAACATATTTGGACATTCTGATAAGGTCGAGTTGTAGAATTTATACTAAACTCTATGAACATATGTATTTGACCATTCTGATAAGGTCCAGTTGTAGAATTTATACTTAACTCGACTATGAACATATTTGACCATTCTGATAAGGTCGAGTTGTAGAATTTATACTTAACTCTATGAACGTATTTGGACATTTTGATAAGGTCTAGTTGTAGAATTTATACTAAACTCTATGAACACATTTGGACATTCTGATAAGGTCGAGTTAGATAATTAACCTAAATGGCCGCAGGAATCAGCAGAGTTATGGGCCTTGATTTATATTACATGAGTTTCTTAAACTATTAATAACTGAACAATTAGCCATGGCGTATTGAATATGGTGTCTGCCTAGCGACCGGGAGGTAATGAGTCGATCCTTACTGTGGGAGCATACTTGAGATCTCCCCCAAAGACATCAAGTACAAGCAGCGATTCTCCTCCTTCTTTATAAAGTACCGGTAAACGGCACTTTCCCAATTACGAAAAAACTACAAATTTCCCAATTGCTGTCCAAAAAATTCCCAATTTAAGTTAAAAAAAAAAAAAAAAACATGTGAAAATGCAACATTTAGTTAGTTTCCCTTCGCAGCTATATGACTTGAACCTAGGTAAATATAATATTGACAGCTTGAAAACACTGAGTTTTCAATTTTAAAGTATTTGGGAGCAAAAAATCAAATAAACCAATTTCCCAATTTGAGGTTTTCACGACTCGATTTTTCCCAATTTTGAGGTTTTCACGACTCAATTTTTCCCAATTGGACCGGTACGGGTACTTTTCCCAATTGGACAAGGAAAATCGCTGACAAGTTCTACCCAGGAAATTGATTCAAGAGTGTTTTAATAAGCCTTAGGCATGCGGTGTAATCAAGCTAAAATTAATAGGTTTAAACTAGCTGAACAATTGAAGAACAACCTTAAATCATGTATTCTAAAAAGCTAGAAAGTAAAATTGGTTTTGTATATTTTGAATGCTTACAATACAGAAAGCTCTTGTTAATTCAGTGATTTTTTTCACCATTTTGGGAATGGGGCCGGGTCCCTTTTGCATTTTGGAAAAATCGCGGGGTTTTGGCTAAAATTGGGAAATTAGTGTTGTTGCTGTTTTGCTAATAAATGCTTTTCCCAATCCAGTGGGACCCGGCCCCATTCCTAAAATGATGAAAAAAAAACTGCAAACCTGTGTGAACTTGTCTCTCATGAATGATCCATGGGATCCAGTGTCCACCGGCCATTGTCCCTTGAGGTAGGGGCCTATTGTGTCGAGCGAGTTTGTTCTACGGAGACTGGATGAGGGACATGCGTGTACAGGCTTGGACTTCTCAGCTGAAATGACACGACAAAACATGATTACCCCGGTAACCCTTTACCACTCAGATACGCACTTTGACACGTTTGTAGTCTTTTAGAAAATCAAATTAAATTTAAGACCTTTCTTAATAGATTAAAGTTTTAAAGGCTTCATTAGGTACTGATGAGCAGCAAACAGCATAAAACCTGAAAAGGCTGCGAATTACTCGCAGGCTGTTCTGGTTTTATGCTGGTTGCATATAGCCATTTTAACTTCGCTTCTAAGCGAGAAAGGGTTAAATACAAAATAAATTCATTATAAACTCTATAACTGTAACAGTTACTGTATCCATAGATAAAGTGAAAAATTTGAGGCTTCAAAATTGGGAAATGCTCATATTCATGCAAGATTCTCATCCCTGCCTTCTCTTCCCTTCTGTTCAAGGTAATTTATAATAATTCCACAAAGTCCTACTATGAACCAAATTTAAGGAAAATTGAGAAAAGTCAAAGAACAGGACAATTTCCCCTTCTAACACCATTACTTACCCTGACCCTATTACAATATACTTTAATAAATCTTTTCATGTTTCTAACCCACACAAAATTTATTATATTTTCTACTGTTTATGGACTCCAATCAAATCAATCAGTCCAAGTATCGATGCATTCAAGGTACATCACATCGAGTCGATTGCTGCGATGACTTATTAGCGATCACTCAGGAGGCGTACTAACGGATCAATATGACCAGTAACATGGGAAATGATGCATCATCAGATTCCAATGTCAGGAATTCCTGATGTAGTAACATTCTTTCCCAATGAGGTCATTATAGTAATATATTGGCAGCGTTCTGGGAAAACTGGACTTCATGCATGTGCGTAAACTTAAAGTGTCATCTGTGATTAGCCTGTGCAGTCTTCACAGGCTTATCAGGGACAACACCTTACCCCTAGACTGGATTTTTGCTATGAAGAGACTTCCTTCAAACAAAAAATTCCACAAAGCAAAAAGTGTTGTCCCTGATTAGCCTGTGCAAATTTCACAGGCTAATCTCGGATGACACTTTACACACATGCATTAAGCCCAGTCTTTCCAAATGAGGTCACTGTTATATTTCTCCCTTGATTGGCCGCCTACTTGAAGGTAAAAACTTCATGACGTATCAAGCTTCATGAGACAACATGTATTATTATTATTATTTCTACCTTATACAGCAGTTATCGCATTTACCAGACATTTCAATAAAATTCATAAAGATCACCATTATCCTATTTTCATCTAGCGTGTAGGTAGGAGGTGGCTTACAATTACTCAGAGACTGTAGGGAAAATCAGGGACTTTACCTTTGAAGTGACAGTCATTCATTTCCAATAACAATTTTCATTGCAAATTCCATTCCGAGTTAATGGAATTAATCACCACAATAAGTTTGTTATTACGCACATATTTTGTAACAAAAATGGCATGGACAGACGCTGACTCTTGGCCAGGGTTGCCCACCCTCGTTCTTTCAATTTAACATCTACATAAAATATAGGGCCGGCCAAACACATTTTAGGGGCCATTGGTTAGTTGTCCCCTGCTAATTTCCATCCCTGAAGTGGGAATCGCTATTAAAAACAAATATCATATAATTTTGCATTGGATAAACATTTGCCAAATTTATCCGTTCAAAAAAAATGTGTGTGATTGGTTCGCAGTGTTAAGTGCATTTATGTAACACATTTGTAAAGTTGGAAGCCAGGGACAATCTCATTGCCTTAATCTCACGATCAGTTAATAGTTCAGTCCATATTTTGTAACTGCTGAACATGGTTTCAAAATTAAATTTCAGCCATGGTTGCCCACCTTGCTTCTTTGAATACCACTTGAACAGAAGAGATTATAGTGTTCTCATAAAAATCTAAGACACAAAACAAATTCTTAGTTTAAACCTAAATATTTTAGCTCGATTGCATCGAAAGCCTTAATTTAATTTAAACGCTTTTGAGTCCGTTTCCTGGGACTAGAACCAGTACTTAAGTGTCTTTGGGGGAGATCAAAGAAACGCTCCCAGTGGGGATCGAACCCTTGACCTCCCGGTCGCTAGTCAGACACCATATCCACTTCACCAAGGCGACGTCTGCAAATTCTTTGGGCCATGGGCTAGTGGGACATGTAAAAATTACCATCTTAGATTAAAAATTTCCTTTTTTTTTTTAAGTTCTCCATATAATGGATGGTTGATTTATGCTGCTGCATACTCCTTAGCATAATGAAATATAATTTTACTATATTTTTACACACCAGGGCTTTTTTTCTTGATCCGGGGAAAGGGCCTAATTATCGATAAGAAGGGGAAACAAATTCCCAAAGTAAGCTTGAAATTTGGGAAAAATCGCATCATTTTAAAGAAATTCTTTTTGGGGAAGGGGCCTTTCTCTTGAGGGAAGGGGCCTATATATGGCCCTTGCTAAATTATAAGAAGGAAAAAAAGCCCTGCACACTCTCTGCAAGACTGAGGTAAAAAAAATTGGGTTATGGATTATTGACACGTTCTTGACAGGTTTATTTTGACAACAGCGTAACTCTCATAACTTCATGACTTAACTGATATTTTGGAATTTGGAAGTGCTAAGTCCAGTGATGAAGAATTCCTGTAAATACTGCATTTCGCTGACTTCTGCTAATGCAAGTCTTGGCTTAAGTGCAGGTTTTTGTTTTCTTCTTTAGGATGCCTGTTTTTCACAATTTAAATATTTGACTATTTTGAGAAGTTTGTTACACAAGTTTTTCACAATTCAAAAGTGACAATTTTTTCACAATTTTGCAAAGTTCACAACTTATTGTATCACAATTTTGAAACTCATTTTTTTCCACAAATTAAGGGTTCAATGGCTGCTTCACAAAGACAGGGAAAAAAGCCCTGAAGTGTGTGCATTATGTACATGTTTTCCTGAAACTTGCTCCAGATACTTGCAAAAAACATTTTTATCTCAATGCTGAACACTTGTGCCACGGTGATTTATTTGATTGTAGAAAATGTTAGTGCAAAAAAAAAGACCCAACTGCATTTAATGGCTATAGAGACGACAACGTGATTTATGGGTATTACCAAAGAGATACTTGAGCATAAAATCTTAACAAGCATACAGGGCCTATAATTACCTATGATTATTCTAACACTTTGGTATTAAATTACAATGCAATCATTGCACGGTATGCGTTCATTATGAAAATTCTGTTTTGTAACGTGTGCACATCTGAGCAGATCTGAGCATCTGCTGTTCACAGACACAAATCGAGTCAATAGAAACTGTAGCAAGCGCACTCCATTATCATTTCTTAAATCAACCGAATTACACTACACTGAAAGCATGGCGAAACATAATCTTATGCTGTTTGCCAACAAAATGGATAAAAGAGAACAAAAAGTAATCTGAAAACCCAGATTTAATGCATTTTCATTTTGAGATTTCGAGGCAAATTTTTCTAATGTATAATCCTTGTAAAATGCTGGTAACCAGAAAGAGTTGTAATAAATACAAGAGATTAAAGGATTTCATACCTCTATGTGGCTGTTTGTTTTCATTCATATCTAGATTTTAAGTTGTTTTTTTTACTCAATTCAGCACTGTTCAGTCCCGTATTTACCAAACAACTCTTAGACATAAGACTTACATGTAAGAATATGGTAACAAAATATTCAAGAATTTCTTTAATTTGAGTTATATATTTATATATAATCCTGGCATTAAACATGTGTAATTATGTTTTTCTTGATTGAGGACATTTTGTTACTAAAATAGGCACCATTGGTAGCCACTACATATTTTAAGTGTTTTTTGTGGGATCTGTGTTCATTCTTTAGTCTCAAGTCTATGAATGGGTTGGTGGCTATGGGCCCTCAGACTTCGTTATCATCAGCTGTACCTGTAACTTTTCATTTTTACAGAAAACAGAGATATGTACAATTTGTTAAATCAAATACCATGGAATACAAGTACTTCACTTTATGGCTATGGGATTTTTACTTTGGATAAATGGTACGTTCAATTAAATGCATTACATGTACACAAAAAAATTCTTTTCATTAATGATACTAAATATTAAATGCACACATTACACAAATGCACAAGTATAAAGACAAGAAATAAAACATCAACTTTTGTTTATTTCTTTTTCTGATCACAGCCATTTGGTCAACTTCGCTGCTTTCAGACACACATGAAAAGTGCACTTTTCAAATTTCTTGTCAGACACTGCCTGATAGCGCCTGAATCTTCGCCTGAATCTTTGTGAGACATTGTCAATTTTTGTCAGATTTTCTGCAGAGTCTGTAGGGAATTATGTTAAACATTTTCCATTTCAAATACACATCTGAAAATTGAATCATAACCAGGCTAAACTGCAATGCTCAACAAGATTTCATCACCCCTGAAATGTGTTGGGCATATTTTAAAAATAAGCTCCATCACCATGGAAGCCGAGTTTTAGTGTGCATCATTTTGAAGGCTCTGGGGTGACTCATTGAAAAACATCGGGACTTACTCAACAAAACGAGTTGTTAAGTCAAGATTTCTATACAACATGTAGTTGTTTTTCAATAAAATGTGCTGTTAAGCCACCATTTTGAATAATTTCTGTCATAACTCGAACAAAATCAAGTCAGCATTTCCATTTTTCGCAAATGACAAAAGTTATTGTTTTCTTTGATTGTTTGTACATTTTGATATTTCAAACAGTTTGTACAGTCATTATCAGGAGCAGTTCACCTTCTTACACTTTTTATGGACAAGCTTTACCAGTTCTAAGTGCACATTCTTAACCCATTTATGCCTTGCATCTAGAAAAAAGGCTCTGGCAAACAGCGTAGACCCAGATGAGACGCCGCATGATGCGGCGTCTCACCAGGGTCTGCGCTGTTAGCTTAAAGGAATTTCTGTAACAAATATTCTAAATATAGAAAGTTATATACTAGATATCCCTAATTTTGGAAATAAATTGATCCAATTTAGAAGGATGGGAGAGTCCACTAGACATAAATGGTTTAAGTTATCCCTGGAAAGCACAACTGCCAAACTTGATTCTTTAGGTAGGGGAAGAGATATGCAACTTAGCTGGAATTTAAACTATAAATTGCTTGACGGTCAAGTGCTCTACCAAATGAGGTTTTAGCGAGGCCACGGTGGAAGACGGACAAATTTAAAGGCCAGCACAATGTGCTCAGGTGAGCTAAAAATTGCCAACTGTAGGTCTGTGCCCCTGTGCCATAACAAATTCCTGGGGGGAAAGCCTGTGATAGGAATTGTTGCACGCAAATGCTTACCTTATTTTAATTTCCTTAGCATAAAAAGTACAATAAGGGGAATAATTCTTCAAAATTGCAGAGTTATGGGCCTTGGAAAGTACAATAATTGGCATTATTATTCTAAATTGCAGCACAGAGTTATGGGCCTTGGTCAATGACCTCACATTAGCCCTTTGAGCGCTAGAACCGGATTTTGAAGGCCTTTGCAAACAGTTTGGATCCAGATGAGACGCCACAGAACGTGGCGTCTCATCAGGATCCAAACTGTTTGCTATTCTGATAGTATTCTTAAAAAAAAATCAAAGAAAATGCTAATTTTAGAAATTTAGCAGACGACATTTTAGCAGATGACAAATTTCCCAGAATGCAAAGGGTTAGGATCCCAAAGACATATGTATTGCGAATGAGACTTTAATAAAACAAACATTGAATTGTGTGAAGTTTCATCTGAATATCTGTAGTAGTAACAGAGAGATATGACTTGCTTGCAAATTTCAACTTGCCAGTAAACTGTAACCTGACTTTTATATGTATGAAATGGGCCATAACTCATGCTAAAGGGCTGGTCAAAAATATATTTCTCGGTCAGAGACTCTGTGTAAAGACTTTGAGCATATATGTAAAGATGTATTTCAATGCATGTATCTGTAGAAGGCATGGAGATATGGAGTTGCTTGCAAGGTTAACATGTCTTTTCTTAGTACATGTATGAAAGCGGCATAATTCTGCTAAATTGTAAGTTCAAGTTATTGGCCTTTGTTAGTGACCACACATAATGATTGCAAAGACATGTGTGAAGTTTCAATTGGATACCTGTATTAGAAAAAAAGATATAAAGATGTTTCTCGTTTACCTTCACCAAATTTCTAAGTTAAAAATAAGGGGCAAAATTAAACTAAACTACAAGTGAGAGTTATTGAACTTAGCCCTTTGCATGCTGAGAAATTTGTCGTCTGCTAAAATGTCGTCTGCAGAATTTCTAAAATTAGCACTTTCTTTGATTGTTTTTTAAGGAATTCTATCAGAATAGCAAACAGTTTGGATCCTGATGAGATGCCACGTTCTTTCTCATCTGGATCCAAACTGTTTGCAAAGGCCTTCAAAATTCGGTTCCAGCACTGAAAGAGTTAGTCATGAGTGACCTCACACAATGATCCTGAACATGTATGAAGCTTCAAAAGACTTATCCCGGAAAAGCATGAGTTTAGAAAAACCCACTTATCATCCCGGTACAAACAACGCTGGTCCATTATATCAACCAATGATAGCTTACTTTCAATAATAACGGTTGATACGGTGTGTGATTTTGAAAGGATTATAAATGGATCAGCTTTATTTGTACCAGCAGATAAGTGGGTTTTTCCAAAAAGTTGCTTTTATATATGGGTAAGTAGAAAAGCTCTGACTATTCAGTGAATGGTCGAGCTAAAAAAATACTTATTTTTTTTAATTATAAACCACAAAAACTGAGAGTTTCAGCTGACAAGTTGCTTTTTTGTTATAGAATTGTTATTACATGTGTAAAATTAAATGATGAAATAGCTGTATAGAAATGCAGTGTAAATGAATTGTTCTGAAGGAAACACTCACTGAAACTATTCTTTTGCATAATTCTGTTTCATAAATAGAAGAACATTCTATTAATTCATGCAAAATATGTTGGGCTACCATTTCAAACATCAGGGCGCCATGATGGCTTGCAAAGTTCCAAACTTGTCTGACATTTATTTATTCAATTAAAGAATTTTGAGAAAGTGTAATTTTATGTATGTCAAGTCTCCTTTTGTTGGAAATTGTTTACCAATAGCTCAACTCACTTTTTACAAGTACATGTAGCTTTCAAAATCTATTTTGCCAAAACAGATTTTAATAGGATTAATAGCTTTTTCACATAACATTTGCTAGACTCTTTTGAGTAGGGCCAACAAACTCTACTTAATCCCCATTACATACTACACTTTGAAATAGCTGTACACTACCGTGATTTTCAAAAGAGGCATGTTGTTATAATACTTAAATGACACTAACTGCAGGGCTGCTTTTATTGAACCTGGCGTCATGCCAGATGGTTTATTTACACACCGACTCACCGAGTGTCTTTTGACTTAGAAATGCTCCACTGCTTTTAAACATACCACAGTAAATTACCACTTATGCACAAAAAAGAAGCACTTCAGTAAATACGTTGAAATTCCATTGTATACTGTGAATGGGTGATAACACATTTCTCTAAGAAACCTATTGGATTGAAAATAACGTTTTCTAAGGTTAATCACTGAAAAACATTGTTTAAATTTCACCTAATTTGTACCTAGCAAATTTAAGTTTTTTCACAGTAGTACAAACACGCATTCATTATTTACACCATAAACTATGAACAACATTACTTATGATAAAATGATAACATAAAAAAAATATGTAATAAGAGTGAGATTGTATAGATCGCATAAAAGCACAATTTATTTTTCTGTTATCTTAATTTTTACATTTGATCAAAATGAAAGACACTTAGAGGCTATTGATATTTTTTTACAAAATGCTTTAACTATTCTGACGTGGACAAATTTAGAAAGTTGTTTTTACAAAAAACTTTGTAACCTCATGAAAATCTTAAAATAAATATATCAAGGTCATTAATCATGAAATATCATGCTGTTCATATTTGTAAACAAAGTGAAAGGCATGTTAATTTTGATTCATTACTTAGATGTAATTGTTTTAATCTTGAAATTGACAATAATTATGTCATCAATTATGATTTCATCAAGGAAAACATGAAATTTCCAAGGAAGACAATTAAATCTTGAGTTGTAAGGAAAACTTAGTCTGCAAATGTATTTTTGAAACAAAGGTTATTAAATTAAGAGTGTGCCAAAACAACATTGGTATAATTCGCATATTTCAAACATCAACAGATTTAAGTTTCAAAAGTTCTCCAGGAAATAATCTTGATAATTAATAATAAATCATTTAAAAATTGGTTCCATTCGATAATTGGTACCTGAGGCTTATATATGCTGCAGAAGTGTGCTTCTGACTGCATGGGATTTTGTACAGACAATTTTGCTAAAACCCTCGGTCTGTTTCATTCTACCGCATCCCACCATCCTGTTAGCATGTTTTTGAAGTTGTGGGTTCAAGCCCCGCAGCTAGCGCACTATAATGTTGTCCGGAGATGGCTTAAAAGGTGAGTGTAGTGTGTGTGTGCTAAAATCAAACACCAGATAAGCTCCCTCGATCAGGGCTTTTTTTCCTGACTTTGTGAAGCGGCCCTGGCCCCCTTACTTTGTGAAAAAATTAGTCCCGAACTTTTCAAAATTGTGAAAAAATGAGTTGCGATCTTTTCAAAATTGTGACAAATTGAGTCGCGAACTTTTCAAAATTGTGAAAAATTTAGTCACGAACTTCTTAAAATTGTGAAAAACCGAGTCGTGATATTATTAAAATTGTGAAAAACGGCCCATTTTGTAAAAATTCATGGCCATGTTAGGTTTGTGAATTGTCCTTTTCAAAATTGTGAAATGTCCTTCCACGGCCACTCATAAAGAAGGAAAAAAAGCCCTGCANTAGATGTATTAGCGACCGTGTGTGTATGCTTGCAGGCGAGTGTACATCTTCTTTTTGAACTCGACGCCATTTTTGTTTTGAATGTCTGGCCTTTCACCCTTGACCTGTCACGTGATACACAATGTCTTGTACCGACCAATCAAAATTTGTTATCGGAAAACCGGCTCGGAATCGCTCGGCATGATCAAGTAAACAGCAATGTAAACAAACTGATTGTTTGTAAACACAATTGACTTGGAGGACACTGTATTTTGAGCTCAAAACAAGTTGTATAGCTCATTTTTTTATGGTTATGTCCAATAGCAATATATATTGTTTTTTGATAACCTTTATAAATAAAATATGAAATAAATATTTAAAAATCGGTAAATAATTACGGATCGTCACCTTTATTGTTACTTTAATTAAGAGTGTGCCAAAACAACATTGGTATAATTTGCTTATTTCAAACATCAACAAATTTAAGTTGCAAAAGTTCTCCAGGGAATAATCCTGATAATTAATAATAAATCATTTAAAAATTGGTTCCATTCGATAATTGGTACCTGAGGCTATGCTGCAGAAGTGTGCTTCTGACTGCATGGGATTTTGTACAGACAATTTTGCTAAACCCCTCGGTCTGTTTCATGCTACCACATCCCACCATCCTGTTAGCATGTTTTTGAAGTTGTGGGTTCAAGCCCCGCAGCTAGCACACTATAATGTTGTCCAGAGATGGCTTAAAAGGTAAGTGTAGTGTGTGTGTGCTAAAATCAAACACCAGATAAGCTCCCTTGATAGAGCACTGTGCTACTAAGGGTTCCAGCAGTCTAGGGTTTGAAATGGCCTGGAAAGACTTGGACCAACAGAGAAACTGTTGGACATGCCCTATTTGCCAATCGCTACAATTAGTTATGTTGGTGTAGTGGATAGGGTGTCACCTGCAATCACAAAGATTCGATCCCCACTGTGGGAGTGTAGTCAAGAAAGGTCACTTCCAACAGCTTTACGCCGTTGGAGCTCAGGATTTTCCACGTCAGAATATTATAAATATCTCATCCACATATCTAACAAATACAGGTTATACCTATGAAATGGACTAGTGTATTCCTAAGTCATGCTTTTGGTGAAATATAAAGCTAAATAAATAGGTTTCAACAAACCACTTCAATATAATTACTGCATTTATGTCAGTCTCAGTAATTTGTCCCAGTTTTTTTAATGTTACACACAAGGTTTTTCATTACGAGGCTTCAACGCGTAATTTGAGTGTGACTTAATAAAGCAAATGGCACCTCGCCAACACTTTATTTTTCAACATGTTATATAGTGGAAATAGTGGCATGGCTTGCTGGCAATGTGCCAGCGAATAGTTCCAATATGTTAAAGTTTGCAAATTATTTTCTATTTGCTTTTGATGAGGGCAACTTTAAATAAAATATATTTATTTATATTGCATCGATTCATGTAATGTAATAAAAATTCATAAATATGAAAACTGATAAAAAAACACAATAACAAACAATAAAATGTTGTGCAACATTAATGTAAAATAAGGTTTTGCAAATAAAAAAGTTTACCTTTAGCACTGGGAGAGCTAACTGGAGATCTTCTGTCGGTCCTGAACGGGGACCTACTCTGGGTCGGTGATATGGGGCTGTGGGTGCCTCTTAGATGGAAAGGCATCACAGCCTTCATAGGCCCGGGCACCCGATTTGTTTGTGGTTGCCCTGACATTTTTTAGTCTTAAACTGCACTTATACCTGGAATAAACTCCAATCCACCAGTTCCCAACGTTACTCAATCTAAGATGGTGTATTTCCTGATTTCTTTCCGAATAACTGTCACTGACGCTTCGAAATCCAAGCACAAGTTTTACTCTGCGAAAGAATCTTACATTTACAAAGTCACGTGGTTTAAAGTCGTTTTTCGATTGGTTTTTAAAAGGTCAGAGGTTCGTGACCGAAAAACGTTATTGTTTTCATATTTTTGATATTTTAGTCCTGTTTTCTTAAATTGTGCACCACGGCAGCAAGATTTTTACATATCTCAGTAAAAGGCATTGAAAATATTTCGAGTAAAGTTGTATTTACTGTTTTATTCGGTGATAAATGATACTATAAACTGGTTAGAGTGACTTCCCCTTACTTCATTCATAAACAAACGCGCCAAATGTAAACATCCGGTCCACGTGTTTAAGCAATCACAACTGTCAAACGAACTTTTGCAACTTTCAATCAACTTGTCGACGTTGAAACACTGTGTCATTGTATTCTAGTGTGTTGAAGTTGTGAAACAGCAGATCTTACGCAAACATATCAATTGTGTTCAGTAGGATTACTAATATATCACTGTTAAAACTAAATTTAATAAAAAAATCCACTCCATGTGCTTAATACGCATGAATGTTGTTTTTTTCCGGATGGAAAAAACATTACAGCATATTATCAAAGAACCATACCAGCCCTTCTTTTGACATTTTGATTGATGGCTCTTAACCAATATTAAAAATTAGGCTTTAAAAAATAATTATTACAGCACCAATGATAACAACCTAGTACATTTAACGATTCATACATTAGTAGCAGTACTTGCTGCTACATGTGCAGCAGCAGACCGAGTCTGTGCTGCTAATTAACTTGTGATTGCCAATACTGAAATTACCTTTATTTTTGTGGTCAGGTGAATAGCACTTCAATTTCAGGACTCGAACCCACAACCTCGCGCTATCTTCTTCTTCCGATACAGCACTCCTTCTAGATAGATTATGCCGGACTATGCAAGGAGTCTTGGGACCTGGGTAGAACCAGTACTTGGTGTCTTTGGGGGAGATCTAAAGAACGCTACCACAGTGGAGATTGAACCTGTGACCTCCAGATCCCTCGACGGACATCATATCCACTTCACCACGGCAGTGCAAGTGCTATATCTATTGTGCCACTGTACCACTTAAACAGCTTATAATCAATTCAGTACCATGATAATACTCCTCAAAATGTCCTTTAATTTGAGTGTCAGGGAACAATGTTAGCCTGATCCCAACAATCCCAGAGTTCTATGAAGAGTTGCTCGTTCTAAAGTCTGTTTAGCACCAATTCGTTTTATGAAACTTGCGTTGTTTAATGTATTAACATCGAGTACATGCAAGTGTAGGTTTTATTTTTTAGCAGATAAATGTGTTGGCTATCGATATTCAGTGTAATCATGACATTGATTGCATTCGTTTGAGAAATATGGGCCTTCATTCAGACCAGGGTGTTAAATAAGATTTGTGACAGTTGTATCCCTTGTATATATTTATAGTACCGGGTATATACATTATTTTCTTAAAGGTCCCTGTGGACAAACTATATTGAGCTGCTTGTGCCAAGGTCCTCAGTTTCACACCATTTTCGCCATGTGGTGAAGTGTGTTCAAGACTCAAATCTGGGACAACTTATTATCTGAGCAAAAACAATGTATCCACTTAGGTCAGACATCATGACATTTGTACAACATATTGACCAGGTAATGAAGTCATAGATCCATCACATATTATCTGATTTTCATGATCAGTATGTGTAGATATTGAATGGCTTAAACTAAGAACACACCCAAAAATAAACACAACAGTGGTTATACTCATATGAATTCTTGTTTTTTAGTGGCTAAGGTACCATTATGTTTTTCTCAAATAAAGGAGTGATTATTTTACAATACAATGACTCGTATTCGGTCAGTAAATGGCTATATACTGGTTCTGCAGTTGATATTTAGTTGAAATACTGGCACCTTAAGTAATTATATCATGGATAATGCATAATACTGGTTCAAGTAAGATATTTTAAGGCAAATTAAATCAAGTTTAAGTTCAATTTTATTTAAAGTGACTGTACAACTGATATACTGGTTTAATTTTCCATGGCTGATGACACGTACTGGTTTATCTTCTACCAGTACTCTTGATATATCTCATACTGGTAAACTGCCTTAAAAGGGCAATAACTGTTTGTTTTTCTTCTGATAATATTCCATAGACAGTATCAGAATGTACCACCATCTTCAGTTGGTTGACAAATACTGGTTCTACAATGATTATTGGTATTCTGCACTGGGAAAATGGTTTTGTACACTATTATTCAGTGGATAATGCAAGTTAAATGTTATTATATTCATAGTTGTGTCAAACATCGGTTCTGCCTTATTTTTCAGTGGGATTATACTAGTATCATCATATCAGCATGAATGTTATGCACAAAAACCAGGTCCCTTGGTCCAAGGTCAAGATACAAATTTAGGAGATATGTACCAGACACGTTGTCTGCAGCATTGCTTTGTTCAGCATGCAAGGATTTTCAAAGAACTTGGCAGAAGAGATCTTCATGATGAAGCCGAGTGTCGGGCTAAAAACCCAGGTCTGCAGTTCCAAGGTCAAGGTCACAATTCAAGTTCAAGGTCAACATCAAAAATCAAGATCGAAAATCAAACAAGTCTTGAGCACTCGAGTAAATGAAAGATTTTGAGTAATTTTACATTAGTTACAAGCAAACCTAGTGGTAAGAACTATAACTAAGACCGTAAGTCAAAGGTCAGGATTTAAGGTCAAAAGTAAAATAAGAGAAATCATTTAAGACTTTGTCCAATCTTAACCTTAATTTTGTTATACTGACAGACACATCTTTGTGACAATGGCAATTTTAACAATTGGAAAATATAAGATGTCTTTCATTTGAATTAAAGTATTGGTTGCACTCAATTCTGTAGTGAAGAATACTGGTTATACAGTCATATTTTATTTAACTGTATCGATTGTTATACCTGTGACATTCTTTGATGTGTAATTCCGGTCAAATTGTATTCTTCTGACGTCCGGTGCTGAAAAAGTACTGGTTTTACCCATATTAAAACATTTAATAAGTACTGGCAAAGTAATTCTTTACTGGTTCCATTAATGTATTTCAATTGATAGGCAACGCCGTTTCATAATCTGTGTGCTGAACAAGTACTGGTTCTACCCATATTATACAGTTGAAATGTACTAGCTAGATTTTTTGTTGTTATTTCTAAATAACATTTCCATCAATAGGAAACTCCTTTAATACTGGTTCAAATATGACTTTTTCCATCAATTACAGTTTGTTTTATTGAAAGTACTTGTTCCACAGTAATTTGATCAGTTCTTGCAGCATAACTTGTTTCATACTAAATTTATCTCCTAGTAATACACTTTTTTATATTTGTGGTTTAAAAAAATTATCCTCAGTCGGTGGTTTTACTATAAAAACAAGAAACCGTCGGAGACGGGTGATGTTCCCCAAAGTTTTTTTTGTCACAATATTGCACTATATATTCAGATAAAAGGAAACGTCTTGAGGGGCATTACTTTGGACAAAATAATACGATGGATGGTTTAGCAACTTAATAATTTCAAAGGGCCATAACTCTCTAAATAAATCATCTAACCAGAACCCTCTAATAACATGCGCATCTCCTCAAGGTAGTTAAGCTTCCCATAAAGCTTCATTGAATTCCAGTCAGTAGTTGGGGAGAAATAGCCCGGACAAGAATTGCACTATATGTACAATGGAAAATTTCAAAGGGCCATAACTCTGTGAAAAATCATCCGACCAGAACTGGCTGATAATATGCACATCTCCTCTTGGTAGTGAAGCTTCCCATAAAGTTTCATTGAATTCTGGTCATTAGTTGCTGAGAAATAGCCCAGACAAAAATCCGGACGGACGCATGGGCAGACAAAGCCGCGACTATATGCTCCCCCCCCATGTTTTTTGGGGGGAAGCATAAAAACCTGTTTATATATTGTTCACTCTTTTATCTGTGCTCATTTTGATACACTTGATAATATAATTGAACATGTTTTATTAAAAACTGTGATGTTATTTTGAACATAACTTAGCATTGATCAATGCTCATGTTACAATTCTTTATTTAGCTGATTTACGGTTGATTTCAGCAACAGTTGCTCATGGCATACTTGCAAATGCACATGCAGTAGTTTTTGACTCAAATTATATTCTTTATTTATTTTATCTGATGATAGATTGGAGTTAATGTTGTTTTTTTTTCCATTTTTCTATTTTTATACCTTAAAAACAAGGATTAAGTTGCAGAACTGTTATTACATCAGTAATAATACTTCAACTTCAGGTGCCGGGGCATATTAATACAACAACAGTGTCAATGCATACAATTTGACAACTTTTATTAACACACTCATACACAGTATGTGCTTTAACAGTGACATTCAATGACAATTAGGGTTAGTAGCGTGGGTAATAAGTTTCAGACGATGAAAACCATTGTGGACTGTCCTGGTAATTTATGTGTCCGAACCCTGAAATTGGAACATGCACAAAACACATATAAACGGTCGATATACTGACCCATCATTGGACGGTACGTTCTACACTAAAATTAAAGGGAGATTACTGTTTGCACTTTCTAATTTGGAAGGCATGTATTCTACTCCCTTATTGGGAAAGAACATTTCACAAACACAGCAAAACTTGTTAATTACGTTGGCTAATTTTATTCAAATTATTAATACATACAGAGTAGCTTTTTTTGATTTTTGGAGGGATAATTTGTTTTCAAAAGGAAGATTTTTTTTCCATACATCGCGTTTTATTTTAAGCCCAACTTTTTTACAATCATTTAGATGGTTGATTTGTATGGTCAAGATTTTTCAACACGGACGCTATAGAATATTGTTATCTGAAAATCAATTTAAGACAAGTTTGCCATGAAGTCAAATGTTTGGGAGTACTTTTTCTCGATCCATATCCGTGTCTTCATCAACTTGCAAGCACACCAAAATGTTTACAGACAACTACAAAATGGCATGCTCTTGTAAACATTTACCTCTGATACACCAACCTCTACTTTTATGTTTCTTCTGGCTTGAATTCTTTCCATTCAAATTTCCCAATTTTGTTCAAAGCTCTCCGTACATAATTCAATTATCTTCTACAGAGTTCCCCAAAATTTGATCATCCACATATTGCCTACATTATTTGACTGTCTTCAACAGATTCTTCCCAAAAACATTAACTTCCACATTCTCTTTTCTAGACCTAAACATTTGTTTCCAATTTCTTCAGAAAGTCAATTTCAAACTTCCTTCAAACTTCTGATCTTCAAAAATCTACTTCATTTCTTCAAAACAACTTCATTTTCTTTTTTCCAAAACTTCTTATTCTACCCCCTTTTTACTTCAAACTTTATTCTGACATCTTCTTTTCAACCTTGTTAAATACAAAGCAAAAATAATTTAATTAAATCATAAAAATACCAGATCATTTTAAATATTTGAAAATAAAAAAACTTTAAGACAAAAATGCTTTATAAAAGAACACATGGATTATTTGTAATTTAAGGTATTTGAAAATGAAATTATTAACAAAAACTGTAATGTCGACAGATTGTAATCACTAATGGTTAAATCTTTATTTCTTCTGAGGAAAAACACTTTCTTGTTGTTTTACAAACATTACATTGAGAGCAAAAAAACAACAACAAAATAACCTATGCTTTCTTCAGAAAAACTTCATTTTCTTCTGACCCTCTTCAGACATTTTCAGACTTCTCTATACCAAGTTGCACTCAGACCCCATGAATTTTCAACTTGACTCGTCAATTTTCTATTTTCAACTTGACTCGTCAATTTTCTATCTTCAAGCCTTGAGTAAAAACATGTCAGAGAATTAATAACAAGAAACAACAATTGTAAAAAAAAATATGAACCATGAACATGAGTTAACATCAGTAAAAACATATATAGACCAAGATACACATGTTTAAGATAATCACTTATACAACTTTATCATTAACCCTTTGAGCGCTGGAACCGGATTTTGAAGGCCTTTGCAAACAGTTTGGATCCAGATGAGACGCCACAGAATGTGGCGTCTCATCAGGATCCAAACTGTTTGCTATTCTGATAGTGGTCTTAGAAAAAAAATCGAAGAAAATGCTAATTTTAGAAATTCAGCAGACGACATTTTAGCAGACGACAAATCTCCCAGCATGCAAAGGGTTAAATACTGTCAAGCATGTTAGTGCAATAAAACAGATTATGAATTTATGACGGAATAGTGTTTTCCCTAATAAATGGTAAGTACAAGAAGATATCATTACACACATAGCGACTTTAAAATGAAAGCATGTGATTTACTACGATAACAGTATCAGTTATAAAACTTACATTAACATTAATTCAATGTAATGCAGTTACTCAAAATACACACAAATCCTTTCGTAATGTTGAATAAAATCTGTCTCTCTTCTAATATTCATGAGTAAAATGGTGAACGTACAATGACCANTCAGTAAAAACATATATAGACCAAGATACACATGTTTAAGATAATCACTTATACAACTTTATCATTAGATACTGTCAAGCATGCTAGTGCAATAAAACAGATTATGAATTGTGGCGTGTTCTGAGAAAACTGGGAAAAATGCTTGTGCGTAAAGTGTCATCCCAGATTAGCCTGTGCAGTCCGCACAGGCTAACCTGGGATGACAATTTACGCACAAGCATTTTGCCCAGTTTTCTCAGAACACGCCACAATTTATGACGGAATAGTGTTTTCCCTAATAAATGGTAAATACAAGAATATATCATTACACACATACAGTAGCGACTTTAAAATGAAAGCATGTGATTTACTAAGATAACAGTATCAGTAATAAAACTTACATTAACATTAATTCAATGTAACGCAGTTACTCAAAATACACACAAATCCTTTCGTAATGTTGAATAAACACTGTCTCTCTTCTAATATTCATGAGTAAAATGGTGAACGTACAATGACCAGGGATTTCAATAGACATCTGAAGGACAATTCCAACTTAATCATCATTGAATCCAGCATATAATATGATGTGCATGGTTCTTATAGAACCGTTATTTTTTGTGTTTGTAAAGCACTTAAAATAATTTGTTAATCATACATTTTTTTTATTTTTTTTTTATTATTCTTACATGACTTCCCACAAAATAAAATTGGCAGAGTATTTGACAAGCAGGTAAAATGAGAGAAAATGTGATTTCATACAATTTTCGGTCCCTTTATTTCATTCTGGCCCCTAAGAATTTCAAAACAGGGGGGAATTTGACTTTTTTCAAAATCTACTGAAATCCCGGAATGATAATGATGACCGCGATACAAAATCAAAATGTTGAATGATAAAACTCGATTATGATGATGATGGCAAAGATGACGAAGATGATGAGGATGAAACGACAAAACTGGATGACGGATGATGGTTGTTCAATCTTTAACTTGTTCCTCTACCTCGAAGTTAAGCCTTCAGTAATTATAGCGGCCTGTGAACAAGAAACCAGTAAAACAAACAATAGTCACTTTGGGACAAAAACAGGAAAATGCAAGTAACCTAATTACAAATTCTAAATACTTAACTTTTATGTTAAACTAGATTTGTTAAATAATAAACATGTCTTCAAAAGAACATACAAATTGCCCGAAACATGCAAGATTTTAGTGGCGTAGGAATTGTTTGGCTAAAACATTAAAGCATGTTTACCATCAATCTTTTATAAGAGCATGACAGACATTTTCCAACTTCTAGCTAATGAGGAAGATTAAATTTATTAACAATAATTAGCTTGCATTTTAATTTATTGCAATTAAGACTTTTGTTCAATAATTTTGACACCTTTTTACTGCACAGATCTCGAGTTAAAAGACGAAGATAGGACATTACAATACAAAGGTGGCAAAATAAAATGAACAAATAAAAAGAAGCCAGTACAACATTGAAATCATGTTTTGTCCGTTTTTTATTTTTGAAGTTAAAAGTAATTGCAATTAAGACATCTTTTAAAAAAAATTGCCACCTTATGACTACAAGGGCCTATCATACACGTGTTAAAAGACAAAGATTGGCCCTAACAATACAAAGATGGTAAAATCAAGTCTATAAACAAGTGAAAAGGACAACATTGAAAGCATATTTTATCTGTTTTTAAATGTTAAAAGTCTCAACACAACATACCTCGGGAGTACGACCTAGATCGTGATCTAGAGTAGGAATACCCCTTTTTTCGCCCGTAATATGGGGAAGGGCTTCGTCTGCTACGGCCGTAGTAGGGCGAGGGGCTTCGTCGTCGACCACCACCACCGTATCCACGATCACCGCCGCCGCCATAGTAACCTCCCCTGTCCCCACCGCCGCCACCACCACGACCCCCGTGATAGCCGTCATCGTAGCTACGTTCCTCGTACCGTCCCTCGCGCCCCTCTCGTCTGCTTAGATCAGGAAGAAACAAACATTGCGTAGTATTGCGACAATGATATTGGTTTTTATGAGAATCATTTATATTGAACTCCCTGTCCACATTTAAAAGTGTAACACATTCTGGAATGCCATTTTTAAGGCATCAGTTTAAATGATAACTATCCATTTACGACAAAAGGCTGCTTTTGGCTTATACTAGATAACAAGTGATGTTTGCAAAGTCATCGCTGTGACCTTGACCTTTGATCTATTGATTTCAAAATCATAAGGGGTCATTCTTAGTCAAATATAAACAAAGCGCATACTAATAAATATGATCTTAAGAATTCTCAATATGATGTGTGGAAACAATTTTCATGTTACAAGCCCATGGGTCCTTGACCTTTGACCTGTTGACGAACGAAATCAATAGGCATCTTTCTTCCCTCCCAAGTAAGTTAGTTACCAGCATAGAAATTTCATTTATATTTATTCAAAGAGTGCTCTAGATAGTGTGCGACCGTGCATTGTGTACTCTACTTGTTATGGGGTAGCCCATGAGGATAAAAGGGCCAACTTTCTATAAACTGCACAATTACAAAATTACCTGACATTTACTTCATAAACTTTGTACTCTTTCGGATGTATAACCAAAGAGTCAGTAAAATGCCTATACACAGTTAAAGTACAAATTATAGTATCATGTATGTCTATCTACAGTTAAAACTATAAAAATAAAAAAGTCGTTGTGGTATAGTGGATAAGGTGTCCACCTAGCGACCAGGAAGTCACAGGTTCGATCCCCACTGTGGGAGCGTTCTCAAGATCTCCCCAAAAGACACCAAAGTACATGTTCTAACCAGGAAACTGACTCAAGAACGTTTCAATAAGCCACGGGCTTTTGATGATATCAAGCTCAAATAAATAGGTTCCAGGCCTTTTCCAGGCGTATCTATTAACGGACCCGTTCCTTAAGCAAATTGTAAAACATTCCCAATTCATTTTTTTTTCCCAATTTCCAAAAAAATATATATTTTGAAGTATTATAAAGAGTTATATTGAATTACCGATAGTTTTCCCAAATCAGTGTACTTTTCGCGTGAAAAAATTCCCAAATCCTGAAATTGCATTTTTCCCAAAATGGCCAGGAAAAGGCCTGGGTAAAAACTAACTACAAAACAACCTGACATTAACTACACCAACCTGGTGGGTTTTCCCAGGTAGACCCCCGGGGTGGGTGTGTGTGCTCTCCGTGTGATAGAGTAGTCAACGCGGATACGACGTCCATCTATCTCCAGTCCTGTGCATCGGTCCTTGGCCTGGTACAAAAACATAATCATTATCTCCTTACATGATACCTTACTTTATTATTCTTCTTCTTTGCTTACAATAACGTCAAAAATTATTTTTCGTACGTCTACTATTCATTATTAAATTCATTTAAAATCCACATGATCATCAGTGCTCATGCTTAGTTGTTGCTTTAATATAAGAAATACTAGAGCCTTCTGAGGGCCTCCTCTAGGACAGTGCTCCAGCTAGGATTTCAAAAGGGCATGGGGGGGGGGGGAGTCTTTTGTGAAAAGGGTACTTTCAAGCGCGCTGTATTTTGTAAAAAGGGCACTTTGGATTATTTCCATTATTATTAAACCATGCAAACAAAAATCTAAAGGGGCAGGGTGGGGCCTGGGAGGGGCAGGGCGGAGCTTTGGGAGGGCAGGGCGGGGCGCTCTTCCATTTAGGTGTAGCTGGAGCACAGCTGTTATAGTGACCTCCCAGTCAGCCTGCAAACTTTAACAGACTTCAGTCGACCTATTTTGGTTCCACTGGTTGGTCACTTTAATGCAGGAAGCCCTCTTTCTTATATGATACAAAAGATTTGGTTTCATTACCTTTAGATCTCTAATTTCTGTGAAAACTCTCATGTTCTCCACACAATAATTAGTTATTAAATGTGAAAAAGGTGGGCTGTATGTTATTATCCTATCACATGAATACTTAAATCAGAATTCAGAAACTTACGATGAAAATTGTGCTTTGATTTTTTTAATGATCAAATTTTATAAAAGTGCTCCTTAAAATAATCCATTTTAATTTAAACAAGAGTGCCAAACTGTTACAAGATACACCTGTTTGACCCGGCATGACCCAAATTTGAACTTGACCTAGATATCATCTAGACACAACTTCTNTCAGAATTCAGAAACTTTTTTTTAATTATCAAATTTTATAAAAGTGCTCCTTAAAATATTTGAACTTGACCTACATGTAGATATCATCTAGACACAACTTCTGACCAAATTTGGTGAAGATCTGATGAAAAGTACTTCAATTAGAGAGCGGACACCATGCTCAATGCTTGAAATGCACAAAGTGACCTCGTGACCTAGTTTTTGATCCGGCATGACCCATATTTGAACTTGACCTAGATATCATTTAGACACAACTTCTGACCAAATTTGGTGAAGATCGGATGAAAACGACTTCAATTAGAGAGCCAACACCATGCTAAATCCTTGAAATGCACTAAGTGACCCCGTGACATAGTTTTTGACCTGGCATGACCCATATTCGAACTTGACCTAGATATTGTCTTGATACAACTTCTGACCAAGTTTGGTGAAGATCGGATAAAAACTATTTAAATTAGAGAGGGGACACTGCTGTGGAAGCCGCCGCCCGCCGCCCCCCAAGGGTGATCTTAAAATACGTCCTGTTTTGAACGAGCGTATAAAAATGCTTCACTTTAAAGAAATGTCTAACTCCATGCCTGCAACTAGCAACTACAATACATTAACTACGAAGACACAGTTAATCTAAAGAAGTCTTCAACAGACAGGTTGTACAACAGCTTCACCATAATTGTCAGACAACCAGATTGACAGACAAAACAATACACTATTAGTAGAACATCATCACCAATTCAGACACACATGTTGAGCATTCGCTTTTGTCAAACATGTTAGAATTGCAGTCAGTCATGTACCACAATTTTCGCAGTGTCTGCAATAACACGGTAATAAGTTTAACCCATTTATGCCTTGTGGACTCTCCCATCCTTCTAAATTGGATCAATTTATTGTTAAAATTAGGGATGTTTAGTATATTTATTTCTATATTTAGAATATTTCTTACAGAAATTCCTTTAAGCAAACAGCATAGACCCTGATGTGACGCCGCATGATGTCTCATCTGGGTCTACGCTGTTTGCCAAGGCCTTTTTTCTAGACGCTAGGCATAATAAGTTTAAACAGTAGCAGTGGCGTAGTGGGTATGGTGTCTGCATAGCGACCAGGAGATCACGGGTTGGATCCCCACAGATGGAGCGTTCTTTAGATCTCTCCAAAAGACACCAAGTACTGGCTCTACCCAGGAAACGGACGGACTCGAGAGCGTTCCGATTAGCCATACGCTTTCCACGCGATGGAGCTTAAATAAATAGGTTTAACCCTTTTCCACTCAGAAGCAAAGTTAAAATGGCTATATGCAACCAGCATTAAACCAGAACAGCCTGCGAGTAACTCGCACGCAGTCACTTCAGGTTTAATGCTGTTTGCTGCTCATCAGTACCTCATGGTTGGAAATGAAGCCTGAATCAAGTAAGAAAGGTCTTAAATTTAATTCGACTTATACGGGGCTGCACATGCATCAAAGTGCGTATTTGAGTGGTAACAGGTTAAACTAAATTTAGTTTAGAAACAACTGAAAGGGTCAAACAGGTACCTCAATAGCGTCGTCCTGGTTCCTGAAGTAGATGAAGGCGAAGCCCCGGGAGCGGCCGCTCTGTCGGTCGTACACGACGTTGACCTCCTCCAGCTCGCCGTAGCGGTTGAAGACCTCGCGCAGGTCACGCTCCTGGGTGTACAGACTCAGCCCGAATATGCCCAGGNAATAAGCTCAAGTACTCTTCCACTTTAGGTTATTGCTTTTAAAAACAATACACAAAAGCCAAATTAAATCCTATACCGTCGCTGTCGTTCTCAAACCTCGTAGCTCCAAAATTTTCATTTTTTGTTCGTCTTTTCTGAATATAAGAAGTCTGGTACGTGTTTTAGGCTATATCTCATAGCTCTACGCCAATCAGAGCCCATGAAAAAGCCACGTGACGTTCAAAGCTACGTCCTTTCATCCTGACAAATTGTGATGCGGCTTTTATTGCTACGTCAATTCACCTATAGGTACGCAATTTCGTACATTTTCGAATTGTCGTACTTCATAAAAATGACAAAACTGTGGTGACAAAATATTGTAGCTACCATATTGTAGCTTCCAATTCTGAATATTAGTATGACTGACGCATCTAAGGCTTATACCGTATTTTGCAGCTTCATTTGTTTGGTATTTTTCAGAATTTCAATTTCTAAAACATCGTTACCAAAAAATGTGACGTTTATTTCTCTCTCCTGAAACGTTGGCATTTTGTAGCTACGAAGTTTAAGAAAGACAGCGACGATATGTAGACCACACATGTAAATATTTGCAACAATCAGTCAACAAGTTTTGAAAAGGAGATATCATTGGGACAAATGCTCAAGCAAGTTTCATGAATATTGGGCAATAAATGTGAACTCTAAAGTGTTCACAAGGTTTACACTGACAACAGACGAAATGTGATCACAAAAGCTTACTATGAGCACAGTGCTTCAGTGATTTTTTTACAATTTAACACATGCGAGTCCTAAGACTAGCTGGACTACAAATTTGTGAGTCCCAAACTGAAAGTGCAAGTCCCAAGAATTATAAACTATTAATGACGAATTTAGCGAAAATTNTGAACATAAAAACACTTCACAAGTTATGTCGCAGGACCAGGAATTGAACCCCTGATCCTCAGATTTGAAGTCCAGAGCTTTATCAGGTTGCAGGCCCTACGCAACTTTTAAGTGAACAAGACATGTGTCCATAAGGCACAGATGCACTGCATTCCACTATTGACTCAAAACTCCACTTATGTCAAAAACACGCCCCTTTATGGTCAGTGAAAATTATCAACAAGTTATTATCAGTATAGCAGGGTTATTCGTCACTGTTCAGGGCCAAAACACCAACTTTGGGGAATGGGCCACAGCCTTTTTTTCGGGAAAAAAAAAAGACACAATTTTCTGGCTTTGGGGAATGAAANTTCAGGGCCAAAACACCAACTTTGGGGAAAGGGCCACAGCTTTTTTTTCGTGGGAAAAAAAGACACAATTTTCTGGCTTTGGGGAATGAAAAATACTGAGGACGATTGGAAATTTAGAGAAAAATGCATGATTTTAAAGAAATTTCTATAGGGGAAAGGGCCTTTTTGGTTAAGAGGAAGATAAAGAGGCCCATAGCGAAGAACGGTTTTTTGGCCCTGCTGTTAATATACACATGTATTGAATAACGTCAGTATGAAATCCCCCTTGTGTTTACTATAAACCACAAAGCACAGAAGTATTGTATATCAAGGGATTATTTGCCTCATGATTGGCCACATATGAGCCTCGCTGTAGGAAATGGGGTTTAATGCACATGCGTAAAATGTTGTTCCAGATTTGCCTGTGTAGAACGCACAGGCTAATCATTGACGACACTATCCGCCTAAACTGGATTTTCGCTAAGAAGAGACTTTCTTGTAGCGAAAATTATACAATACAAGCGGAAAGTGTCGTCCCTGCTTAGCTTGTGCGGACTGCACAGGCAAATCTGGGACAACACCTTACGCACATACATGAAGCCCCGTTTTCCCACAGTGAGGCTCATACACTGAAGGTTCATAAAAATCCCTGTACCCGGTTTCCATCATGTCTCCGCCGTGAAGACATTGGTGATCTACTCCTGCTGCGTTCTTTCCTCGAATGGCGATCACGACTGCGGCTACCGGAACTGGGTAGAGCAAAAAAAGAAAATATTGTGTTTACTTTTACTCACATGATTTCATTATAAAACAAGCAAATTCGTTGAACTGATATCCCCTGCCAATTTCAAAATTTTGTTACAGACAGAATGACGGACAGACGGACAATGCCAATTCTATATATTCCTCCACCTTTGGCAGGGGATAATAAACCTTCATATTTCACAACATGCTTTCGAACCAGGGGTGGTGAAATCGCATATTGGCTTATTGGTCAGTTTTTTAAATATCTGTTTTTGATGTGTCCATAAATAAGTTATTGAGTACATTCTTTCACATGTTCACTTGTCTGTTCATGCTACTGGACAACACAGAGTTCATACGGACGTCACATGGCAATAATTATGGTTGGTAAAACAATATGAAGGAAACAAAATGTTCAAAAGGCAACAAACAATTTTCACACAAAGATCAAAACATTCATAGCTAAATAACAATAAGCTCAAGTACTCTTCCACTTTAGGTTATTGCTTTTAAAAACAATTACACAAAAGCCAAATTAAATCCTATACCGTCGCTGTTGTTCTCAAACCTCATAGCTCCAATTTTTTTTTCATTTTTTGTTCGTCTTTTCTGAATATAAGAAGTCTGGTACGTGTTTTGGGCTTTATCTCATAGCTCTACGCCAATCAGAGCCCATGAAAAAGCCATGTGACGTTCAAAGCTACGTCCTTTCATCCTGACAAATTGTGATGCGGCTTTTATTGCTACGTCAATTCACCTATAGGTACGCAATTTCGTACATTTTTGAATTGTCATACTTCATAACAAGAAATATCTTTAAAAAAGATATACGGCGTTGATAGTTCAATGAATTAGATCAAGGATAGCGAATGTCTTTTTCTGTGCAGTTCTTAGCTGCATCACATGCAGTACGGGATGTTATGCGGAGCTTTCGCGGCTTATTTTACATTATTACATATTGCTGGTCATATACCTATAGATACAAAACAGAAAACCAAAAGAAGAATGGAAGTGAAATTAAAACATATGAGTCAACCGGCCACACGCGAAGTATCCGTATTTATAGGCGCGTTCTTCGAACAAACCTGTTTTAATGGTTTGTCGGGCATTGCTATTTGATTCGATTATTAACAGTATCGAGAATCATCGCGCTCATGCTTAATACATTAT
>VMBQ01005600.1:10408-65350 GCA_007657795.1 Dreissena rostriformis | reverse complement strand
ATCATCACCATCATCATCATCATCATCATCATTATCATCATCAATATAATCATCATCACCACCATCATCATCCTCCTCCTCCTGATCATCATCACCATCATCATCACCACCACCACCACCACCACCCACACCATCATCATCATCACCACCACCACCACCATCATCATCATTATCATCATCATCATAATCGAGTCGTTGCTGCAGTCATCTTTATCATTATCGTCATCAATGGTATCATCAATATCGTCGTTAGTATCAAACTCGGTAGAGTCGCGGGTCGGGTTGACTCGCGGTATTTTATAAACGCCCTCAGGATTTTGTTAATAACCAAATCTGCGTGACCTACTTGTTTAATCTGCAAGCAGAAAATCCCTCGCTGCCAATATGAATAGATTATTGTGTGATGAAATGTCTTAAAACACGTACTCCAACTAATATTGGAATTTTTCAAATTGAATTGATTTTTTTAGAAAAGTGCTTGAAAATAACTGTGATATTTATTTCATTTGGTGTCTTTAAAATCCATTTATTTACATTTTTCTATATGTTTTGGATTGTTACTTTGAATGGTATGTCATATTTGTGTTCATTCATGTTAAATTTAATATTAATGCTGTTTAACCTATTTACCACGGATCAACCGGGCGAAAAAATAAACAACGATGGCGGACAGTGGTGTTGTTTTTCTTGCTCCAGCTTTTAAAATTGAAGGATTTTCGTCATAAAAAGGCTTTTATCCAATTAATTAATTCAAATATGTTTGTCTTTTATTTTATTTATCTGATATTTGAAGATGGTTACTAGACGCAAATGAATATTCCTTAAGAACCGCGATCACCACCGTTATCCGCATTAGAATCAATATAATTATAATAAGCTTCAGTAGCAGAAGAAGCATTTGCACTAATTAACAAACGATGCATGTGTTTTCTGAAATAAAGAAGACGCACGACACCCTTGGCATTTTTACATTCAGTATAATAATACCGTTCAAAGCATGTGTTATCGAAGATGGCCTCACGTGAACCGAAATATGGGAGTTACCTTTCTACTTGTCAACTGTCGGGTTCGAGGTGGGTAATGATTTACGGTGTCAAGAAGTTTGTACTATGCGGCATATAAGCGACCACATGAAAGGATGTCAAAATGCAGAGGGTTATTTTCAGCGTGAATAAGTTTCCCGGTCTCGTTTGCGCCTGCATAATTCTTGTCAGATATGAGGCTAGAGGCTAAAAGATTTCGGTCTTAATTTAGCGGACAGTGACTTGTAAGGTATGAAGAACGGAAATAATATGACAATGAATGGTTAAGATAATATAATTTTGGAAAAGGAATAACACTGAATGGTAAAGATGATGAAACATTGGAAATAACATAGCACTGAATGGATAAAATTTTAACACATTGGTAATAATAAACGACTGAATGGTAAAGTTTAGGTAACAAGGGAAATACTATTACACTGAATGGTGAAGTTTATTAAACATAAAACACAACACCATAACACTGAATGGTAAAGTTAATGAAATATTGGAAATAACATAACATTGAATGGTAAAGTGTATGAAACAAGGGAAATAACATAACATTGAATGGTAAAGTTAATGAAACATGGTAAATAACAAAACACTGAATGGTAAAGTTTATGAAACAAGGGAAATAACATAACACTGAATGGTAGAGTTTATGAAACAAGGGAAATAACATAACATTGAATGGTAAAGTTTATGAAACATGGTAAATAACATAACACTGAATGGTAAAGTTTATGAAACAAGGGTAATAACATAACATTGAATGGTAAAGTTTATGAAACATGGTAAGTAACATAACACTGAATGGTAAAGTTTATGAAACAAGGGAAATAACATAACACTGAATGGTTAAGTTTATGAAACAAGGGAAATAACATAACACTGAATGGTAAAGTTTATGAAACAAGGGAAATAACATAACACTGAATGGTGAAGAATATGAAAAATGGGAAATAACAAAACACTGAATGGCAAAGATTACGAAACAAAGGAAATAATATAACACTGAATGGTAAAGATAGTGAAACATTTGACATAATAATGCTATTTCATAGGAAAACGGAAATCTACAAAAAAAAGGAGCCTACCATTTACCAAGCGCTACAGAGCACGGCACGGCAATTAATAATAACACAAAAGAAGAAGCATGGAGCAGAGTAAAATAATCAGTTAAAGAAAAACATAATTCATAAAGAATCAATTTAAAACAGCTAACTCATAACAATTATAAAATAATTACCACTACCGACAAGAAAGATCGTCGCGTATTACACTTTCAAGGGAGTTAACTAATGTTTTACATAATAAGTCTTCATCGCAAGAGTTTTCTCTGCTATTTCTCAACTATAAAGCAACTACCATGGAATGAAATAATAAATAAATTAGTATCAAACACACATTACAATTGAATGATAACAACACAAAAATAACATAAAACAATTTGGTTTGCAGATTAAGACAACACATTAAACACGCATGTAATTACCGGTATCTTAAGATTTGTACTCGATCCAAACTTTTCGCATGGATCAGGGGACCGTTTCAACAAACATTGTACGACAAATTTAGAATACGGTACATATTTTAAAGAATATTATTGCAAAACACCAAGGCATATTATTACTTATTTCCAGTAAATTTATTCATTTCATCAGTGTCTTACCGTCGGAATATGTTTTGCGTGGATATTTATCAACATCTTGTATATTTTACTTTTTAAATTTTAGTCGTAAATTAAGATTGTCGTACGATCTTTGATGAAACGACCCCCCAGTACTGAAAATCTTGGTCGAGTACGTGAACAAATGCAAAATGATCATGGTGAACAAAACAGAACACAGTGATCTACCTCGTTGGGAGTTAAGCATGTGCACTAGGGTACACCGTTTGAGAAACTTGAACAATGATATCTTATTTTCGGTGTCCTCATGTCTAAACCCACTTAAAGTTATCTCCACCTTAAAAGGACCAATACGCAGCGAAACGGCGACACTGTGATATAAAGTTAGATTCCCTTCAACGGAATTTGCATTGGTTGTCCCTTACCGCTAGTAAGTCCACCAATCTGACTGATAAAACTCAATGCGTCGTAATTTTTGTTCAGTTTGCGTTTCTCTTAATTGATCAAATAAAACGCAGGCGCGTTACATGTCACAATGAAAATTGCCAGGTCCTCTGAATAATTGATATACTTTAACAATGTTATAATATTAGTTCAAAATTAGTTGTTCGATTGAAGAAATTAAAATAAAATCGGGAAACAAGGGTGAGGTTTTTAAACGGAAATGGTTGCATGAGGCTGTTTTCTTTGCTGTTTCGTTCCTGTTGCCACACTAAGTTCTCTTCTTCTTTTTATCTAAAACAAGCAAGGACCAAACTTGATGCCAAAAACTGTTTCAACCGTATGGATGTTCATGTTCAGAGAAACACTGGACGGCGGCGGCCAGCGAGTTCGGCTTATCTAGGCACGAGTAAAACTCGTTCTTGTAGCGGTTGTTCTGGAATTCATGGCGGTCCGTGACGATGTTCTTTGTATGCAAGGTCAGGTCACACTCGAAGATGTTCCTCTTGTTAGCGTAGTCGTCACATAAAATGTAGGGCACCCAGACCGCCGTGTGGTTCGTGTGTCCGTGCTGGCCGCGTTCGAGCATTAGTCCACCTGTAACGGAATTGACGTTTGTAAGTGTTTTAGCAATCGTTATGTATTCCAATATATTTGAGTATAGCATTATATTCCACAATTCAGTATAACAAATGATCAGTAATGCGGTTTTAAAAAATCACAATTGGACCAATAAGAAATATCACGTTAAATATTTAACCTAATGAAAGTCTTACAATTATATGAGCCTCGTTTTGTGGACATTAGGCTTAATGCATGTGCGTAAAGTGTCGTCCCAGATTATCCTGTGCAGTCCGTAAATGCTAATCAGGGACGACACTTTCCGCCCAACTGGATTTTCGCTAAGAGGAGGCTTCCTTCAATCGAAAAATACCATAAAAGCGGAAAGTGTCGTCCCTGATTAGACTGAGCGGGCTGCACAGGCTAATCTGTGACGACACTTTACGCACATGCATTGAGCTCAGTTGACCCAGAACGAGGCTCACATGATGCCTGATATCTGCCTTATCCTCCCGGTGTGTTGGAGTGTTTAATGTGCGCTAACACAACAACACGCCTTTACAAAAAATACACGCGCCAATACGAACACTATCTTAAGGTGTTGTCGCTTTAACGCCCTTCAACATTTCCATCACGCCAAGACGAATGACCGACAAATGTAATTCTTGTCATATCGTCGCGCTGTGGCAGAAAGGAGTAACCATAAGCAACACACATGTGTATTGAATATGTCTATAAAATACTGAATATAAACGAATGAATGGATACCTATATACGGTCCACTCAGTCCCCTAGTCGGGTATACCGTACGTATTTGATAATGTGAGCCTCGTTCTGGGAAAACTGGGCTTAACCCATGTCCCATATTAGCATGTGTAATCCGAAGGGACGACACTTTCCGCTTTTATGGATTATTTTTTTTCTGAGATGACACTAAACGCAGTCAGTCCAGTTTTTGTTGAATGCTGGTTGGAAGCAATAAATACCTGTATAATTCATACTACGACACAGTATATCTGCTGCGTCATCGTCGAAGTGCCTTATAGCGCAAAATAGCCGCCATTCCCCACCCACTTCCATTTACACGAGACCCGAACCAGGGCTGTGACCGTTTATAAGCCGCATCTTGTAAGCTGAAACAACAACAACACAACCTGTCTTATGATTTGTAATAAAACTAATAACATGCTAATAGTTGATCGGGCTTAAGTCAGAAAAAAGGATCGTTTGTTAATGTGAAGAAATCAAGTAATGATAGAAGATCAATCCGAAGAACAGCATGGTAAAATATAGTTCTCATTTGAAGTGCAGAAATAATTGTCAACTCGTGTAAGAATTTAACTAATTATCTAACTATCGTTGTTTATCGGCTAATGAACAACTGGTTTTTATCGACAGAAAAACAACTAAATATAAGAACCGGTAAACACACAATTATAATCCTCCAAAACAACCTACATTATCATGACATATATTGTGACAATATCGTGGTAACGACATATATAAACAAACATGCGTTTTCAACATAAGTGCCACCGTACGTCTGCGTAGTATGCATACAACATGTTTTTCAAATACTATAACAGGTTATTAACTGAGTATAAAAAATATGTATCTCTTCAAACGTATTATTTAAAAGGGAATATAAGAAGGATCAACATACGTGTATCGTTATAGCAGACGACAGACGCGTGCCACGAACAGGAAGTATGGTTGTCAAACCGGAAGCCGGGACATTTCCCAATGTCCACTTCATTTCCGTTACAATTCAGATTCGCCAAGATAGGATGGTGGGATGAGTACCTATGGTAGGGATGTGACCTGTATTGAAAGGAAATAACAAGGAAATAAAATACAACTAATAAGGGCGAGACGTCGACATTAACATGTGTCGTCCATTAAGATCACGAAAGCGACTTGGGCAAAAATCGTTAAGCTTCGGTGTCTTTTCGCAACGATATTTCTGATTGTAAAGCTTCTGCAACTTTCGATTCCAGATCAGAATCGAACAACTTGGGCATCCAAACGGTAAAAGTTTTAAAATTTGATGCCGAGTGTTTAATTCAGGCCAGATTCCAAATTACGGGATATTAATCAAACTATCGACAACCCTTCGGAACGTTCTAGAATCAATCGCTCATAACTCGACATCTTTTGAAACCATTCTGTAAGACTTCTAAATGGTTATAACATTGATCCTGCATGATGCGGAGGGACGACAGCAAGCGTGGAGCTATACGAAGATGAAGACTGGAAGACACGGAATACCGTTACGGCCATCGTGGTTACACATTTAAATCCAGAAGGCGACAATGCGACAACGCGATTGTACGATGTGCGAGAATACGATGACATTGCGACAATACGATGGCGACAGNTGCTCGCCCTCTGGATTTTTATGTGTAACTACGATGGCATTAACGGTATTCCGTAGGAAGATTTCTGTCTTTGGTGTACACTCCTCAATTGGCATGCAAGTCAACAATAGCAATAACAACCTAACAGTGTGATGGCGCGTAGTATTTGGTGTTCTGGCACTTACAAATGCAGAATCGACGATAATGTCTCATTAAATGATTAAAGCAAGGTGAACAGAAATTTAAAAGTAAACAAAGGCAAGTAAACAAAAATAACTCACATTTAATCGTATTAAAAAAACATAAAAATGTAACAGTTATCATGATGGAGGAGCCGCCGATCCATCACACTCCGTTTAACGTAAGAAATAAATAATTGGTTGATTATACGACAATAAACCATATGTTAATTAATGTAAAATAATATGTACGCATGATACTCCATGGGCGTTGAACGAAATGAAGTCATCCAGCGAACAAAGATCAGACATTACACGGGGCTAATATATACATGTACATGGATTAGCTCACATATAATGGATGTGTTATGAATATGTGATACACCACAGCTATTAAGTATTTTGATTTTATGTTTGACAGACTACTAGTGTCGCCTGTTTTGTCAATGTAACGAGAAAATGGGTTTATATCGTTGGTTGTTGTTGCCGTTGTTCTTGTTGTTTCTGCTGATTGATTAAGTTGCAAAATGGCCATACATGTGTGCATACCGAATATATGAATACACGAAAGAACACAAATAAGTAATACACTTGAAGTTTTCTAAGAACTATGTCAACAAACAAACGATTTCGTAACAAGTATTTGCATATCATTTGCTTAGAAATATATAATTATGATAATTAATTGCATAATTAAGAGTTAAGGACTAAGTTAAGTGTTGAACTATACTCCTACGTGTATTAATGTCACGGGCACACATGTGTCGTGTTCTGAGAAAACTGGACAAAATGCATGTGCGTAAATTGTCATCCCAATTTAGCCTGTGTAGTCCGCACAGGCTTATCAGGGACGACAATTTCCGCTTTTATGGATTTTTTCGTTTAAATGATGTCTCTTCTTAGCGAAAATCCAGTTTAGGCGGAAAGTTTCGTCCCGGATTAGCCTGTGCGGACTGCACAGGCCAATCTGGGATGACACTTTACGCACACGCATTTTGCCCAGTTTTCACAGAACACGCCACAATAAGTCGTAGTAATTTATAGTTCCTACTGTGGCAATTTCATAAAAACAAGATTTCCCATTTATACCTGAAAGTTTTAACCAGNTCAGGGCCGACAATTTCCGTTTTATGGAATTTTTCGTTTAAATGATGTCTCTTCATAGCGAAAATCCAGTTTAGGCGGAAAGTGTCGTCCCGGATTAGCCTGTGCGGACTGCACAGGCTAATCTAGGATGACAATTTACGCACAAGCATTTTGCCCAGTTTTCTCAGAACACGACACACATAGGCATTCCTCCAGTTTAGCGTGACGTAGTGAAGTTAATAAGTCGTAGTAATTTATAGTTCCTACTGTGGCAATTTTATAAAAACAAGATTTCCCATTTATACCTGAAAATTGTAACCAGTACAATTCAAATTTATACTATATACGCTATAATGCGCTAAATTTCTATCCTATTTGATTTTGTTTCATGTTGCCCATGTTGTTTTCTTTGTTTTAACTCGGGACAACAACGAACTATTCATCTCACGTCTTCACATTCTCACACATTCATCCCAGCGAAATGAGTTCATTCGATAGTAACAAATGTCCTTGTTATGTTAATGCTCTATAATATCGTATCAACCGGCTGATCCATCAACATTGTATTACCATAACAATCGATCACATCAAGTTTTTCCGTATCCAGACGCGAAACATGTGCCTAATGATTTTTTAAGTGAGGATCGTGCATTTAAAGCTAAAACAGGTGGCGTAGATACATCATTTAAATGACGAATTTTCCACTGGAAAAATATATAGCAAAATTAGGCTTACAAAGTCCACAAGACCTATGCTTGTTTTCAGTTTGATCGAATGTACCGGATCACGTATTTTACAAGCACCTGGAAGGATTTACTTAAGAGTCATTAACGTGTTGATTAATCAATCAATCTATCGACCAATCAATCAATCGATCGATCGATGGACCAGTCAATCAATAAATCAATCCATCAATCAATCGATCGATCGATCGATCGATCGGT
Organism: Dreissena rostriformis; assembly: GCA_007657795.1. Taxonomy (NCBI): domain Eukaryota; kingdom Metazoa; phylum Mollusca; class Bivalvia; order Myida; family Dreissenidae; genus Dreissena; species Dreissena rostriformis. Next base: position 57,127 of record VMBQ01005600.1, on the reverse strand, counting down.
TAGTCATAACTGATGTAATCAACACGTCATCTTCAGTTTTCATAAATCTTAGAAAGCAATTAACTGCGTAAGGTCAACAAAATATCCCAGAACGATTTGCCCAGCTGCGTTTATAATAAACGTTCTTAATTACACACAGACAAATACGGACATACGAAATTTCTGAAAGACCAACGAATTAACCATGCATCGATTTGCTTGCGAATACAAAACTAGCTTGATTCTGGCGCTTTACTAAATCACAGAGACAAGGCTTTTTTCAGCAAAAAATAGCCAGTAGTTTAATAGTCAACATATAACTAGGAGTTTAATTATCCCGATATTACTGGTTGTCCGCTTTATATGAATTACACATTACAAATTGTCACGTCGCATTTGATTAACTTCATATTGCGTCATGCATTGCAAATGCTAAGTTCGTATTGCGTTCGTTTTGTTTTAATTACTAGTGCAATTGCTAGTGTTATTACTAGTGTTAAGTTGAAATGTACCAACTATAAAGCGATACGAATTCGAAATTCATTTATCAAGTAAGGACAGATGCAATGAAGCTTCAAGTGTGCACCACCAAGTGATGCAAATAAGCACAAAGGCGCACAAAAGTTGCTGGTAACGAATAGCACAATGCAAAAATCTTTTGGCATAAACAAACACGCAATGGTAATATGTCAACATGGAGTAGTTATTAAGCAGTATGCAATCATCGCTTAGAAACATGAATGGAATGGTGGACATTCCCTTCTTTAGTGCAGTGGCATTTTGAATTAGAGCTATTGATTCATTTAATCTTGTGAATTTCTGCTAAAACTCGATGCTTTTAATTTTATTAATTGTTTTTACTATCCATGATCTATTCCGTCACTGTGTTGATCAATGTCCTTGCCCAGAATTATTAAAGCAATTCATTCTCAATAATAATGTTAATTGTATATGCGTCATCCACAAACTGGTCATGTTGAGCTGTTATAATTTTGACAAAATGGAAGTGTGTGTTAATATTGTTTATATTAAATATGTCTTTTCCGATAAAACCATCAACCATATTATTCAGTAAATTTTCATACCAGAAGTCATTTATTATGTGAACACCGTTGTATTGCTTCTGCATTAGTTGTGGTCATTCACGCATTTAAATCCCCAAAAATTGTATGTGATATTTATTTGCATCACATTAACTCAAAATCTAAAGAGCATAACTTGGAAACAGTTTGAGACCCCTCACACCTGCCACAAGCATAACATGTCTGACATTAATAGCTGCTAATTGTAATAAGTTTTCTGTAATCTGTAAAAAAAATTATTTAAATAAACTCTGGCCTAAGATACGATACACTTATATGGCAAAATATCATGTTATTGGACAAATCAATTTTGAGAGTATAAAATAATATAAGTGACCAATCAGAAAAGATGTTGAGCGTATATATTGTATTACACTCTACCATCGTGTCTGCGAACGCGCTAGTACTTGTTGGATTGAGTCTTGGTATGTTCTTTATTCATCAGTTCATGAAACGTCTTGATGAATACTGTCCCAGATTCAAATGCAAGGTCACCAGAATAGTTTCGCCTTTAAATAATAGTTTCAAGTTTTAAAGTTTATTGGTAATCCGGCATTCTGCCTTTGGCAAAGTACATATATACAAAATAAATATTGCAAAGACAGGGAATCATACAATAATACAATCCAAAGAAGAGGAACTATGACGAGCTAAATTATCACATGAAAGTTTGAACGCGTCAACAACAAAAAATTGAAAGGTTTTTGAGATTAAGAACATAAGAAGTGCAAGACATCATTTATTTGTATTTGCTTATGGTAGGCCATGGTGTCCTGATATTATATTTTATACGCAATTCGTTATATATAATGGACAACATAATAAAAAGTAATATTCGGATAGTGTAATGCTGCTTCCATATGGCCTGTGTCAGCTGTGTCTGGACCATTAGCATAAATATTGATGAAACTTGTTTATAACCGATCATATGGACTTTGTAACAATGTCTGGACCGCAACCATAAATATCGTTAAAACTTTTAATGAACCGATCATATGGATTTTGTCTACAGCGAAATTCACCGATTGTCCTTTGTAAGCATTATGTATGAATGCATTACGGTACATAATTAAGTAGCTTAGAATACATTTTTTTAATTGATTTGCATGTTTAGGATAATAAAATATGATTTATCATCCGGAAGGACCCATTACAATCCATAAACAACACAGCAACACAATAATAGAATTGCAGCTGAAATATATCAATTGTTTTACATATATTATATTATATTATATATAGCATGGTAACTTTCAGTTGCACATATTTGTTTAGAGCATTTGCATATCAACGATTACACTCATGTACATCAAGACCACAATATAATATCATTAAACAAGGACAGCAAGCATGATTGTCCATCTAGTTTTCCTGATGAAATGCTTTCCTTTATCATGCAGAAAGAATAGTTTTTGCAGCCAAGAAACAAACAAGAGGGCCAAGAAGACCCTTAAGCGCTCACCTAAATTCACGAACAACGATTGTCAAAAGCTTGATCTCGCGACTAGGTTTTTCACCCACTCGACCAAGATTCCAGCATAGCTAATATAGTTTCCATGATTAATATTCTGACCATGCCCCATTAAGGTTGATTAATGAATGTGGAGTCTAGAGTGAAAGTATTGTATGTAAGATGTAATCGGGGTGACCTTGTTGATTAATGAATGTGGAGTCTAGAGTGGAAGTATTTTATGTAAGATGTAATCGGGTGACCTTGTTATTCGCCCTTCTTGACTCAGGTTTGAACTTGGACTAAATATGTTCAAGATAAACATCTAACCGACTTTTCTCAATAAAGAGTTATAAATGTGGCTTTGAGAGTGGTAACAATATTTTCTAGATTCTACCTGGTTACCTAGTGTTTAGACCCGCGTGGCCAAGATTCCAAGTTAGTCTAGATATTGTCAAGATCAACATTCTTACCAAGTTTTGTCATGATTTAGTCTTAGATTCGAACTTTGCCTGGATATTGTACGAATAAACATTCTGACCAAGTTTGATAAAGATTGAGTTAATAAATGTTGCCTCTAGAGTGGTAACGATCTAAAAATTTACATCGCACACCGCACGACATACAACGCACGACGACGGACGCCGGACGTGGTCTGATCACTTCGTGCTTTGGTGAGTTAAAATACTGAAACACTACTTATTTTGAAATTGGCTTTTTCATTACAGAATCGGTCTTTTTTAGTACATCTACAATCATCGAAGGCATTTACCGGTTATAAGATATCTTTTGTACATCTTTTGTACTAACGGCTTTTCCAAACTTAGATTACATTTTCAATGAGGGCGAATAACGCAACAGCGGAATATAAAAAATCTTTTCGAAGTCATCAATAACACAATTTTATTCTGTCATCACCACGTGGCCTGTTATGACGGCAGTGGTTTGGTTAAGGTGTAGTTATGCACTTATCGAACTGATATCAAACGGCCTTCCCACGATTACACAAAAGGACAAAAACAAAACAAAGAGCACACACACACATATCATCTGTCTGTTTGAAACAAAGCGAGTTTCTTAGATGACTTGAAAATACCGCTCCCTCAAACACCGAATTTCTATCAATTAATACGACTGTTTTGCATGCTTGCGGTGTGTCAATAATTAAGCATGCATTACATTATTGGTATGTACAGACGGTGACATGAATTAATTTACGTAGGAGTTAATATAAAGATGCGTATTTAAGAAGAGCACGTAGGATTGCAATTTGAAGAATCGTATTCGCATGTTTGGCCATATTTATCTTTTTATCATAAATCAACTATAAATCATACACAAAATGGGGTCAGTGCCGATTTATATTATTTGTTGATTTTTTTTCGCCGTTTTAGCAGTGTAACAGTCATATCAAAGATGTTAGTAAACTGAGTCACAGCGGGTGCCGATTTTAGCAAATGAAGAAGGTTTACATTTCAAATAACAGTTACTCAATTCAAAGCTACACGTATCTGGTCGACTTTTAAATTTAGACTAGTAACAAGAAGAGCCTCATAGTATGTGATTTCCCCAACTTCGTATTTTTCATTTATTTTCAGCGTAAGTAATAATAGATCTTATTCGGAACTCAAATATTTATATGAACAAACAATATTTTTTATGTTCTGTGAACATGTGTCTTATGATTATGTGCATACTTACACACGATTTGAGGTAAGTTTAGTTTGGATGGCAAACATAACCCCATGTATGTTTGTCCATTTTTATTTGTACTTTATTTTTTAAATTAGCGGGAAAACAGTTTTCCCTGAGTTCTAATCAACTTCGAAAATAAATGGTCCACGAATAATAATGATTTTGCAGTATATGAATAAGATAACTCATACTCACGAGAGAGAGTTGTACGACAGAGCTTTGCTGTAGCCCAGCTGACGACACACAACCCTGGCATCTTGAATAGTGAACCCGTCCCGACACAGAAACCCTAACTCCCCCTCCGCCTCGACGTAGACTGACCCACTACTCGAGTTGTCAACCTTATTCAGTTTAATCTTGTACCCAGGCTCATCGTGTTTGTGCTCTTAAACAATATTCATGTTCTAATCAAATATATTAATACAAAATCTCATGTGGTGATAAACATATTAGTCTTTGTGCAACATCATATTCACAGGTAAAATAGCCTATAACAGCGTGTAATGAAAATACTTCAAGGGAGGTAATTGACTAACTGCTATTATATTTTAAAGAGTGAAATAGACCAATAATATCAATCGGTGTCATTTCACGAATGCACAATTCAACATGACATTACATTTAAAAAAGAAAGATATATGATTAAACTCTTATAGATCCAATCCGCATGTCATTCAGATAACCGAAAGACTCGGTTAAATTGCACCTTTAAAGGGACTTGTTCACAGATTTTGGCATATTTTTAGTTTGTCATTAAATGCTTTAACATGATAAATGTAAACATCGGAACTAAAGAGCTGCTGTATAAAACAACAATAAATGTAAAGAAAGAAAAAAAAGTAATCAACACCAAGGCTCGAACCACTGACCCTTGGAGTAAAAGTGTAGGGCTAAAATCACTCGGCCATCCATGCTACTAGTATAAACTATGTATTTTATACTTTTTATAAGCAATCCTCGTATTGTCACAAAATATAACGATACAGAACTCTCNCATTCTACTTTGGAAAGTTTGTGCTTTTTGTAAAGAACAGTACAATCAATGAGAGCAGTTACTTTCTGATCTTGTGTGTACGATTGCCACAGACATGGGAAGGATTTTTCGATCTCACTCTCTATGTCACGGAGGATAGGATCTCGTACCGCAGACAAGCCCGAACATTCGAGGACCATGTGTTGAAGTGTCTCAGGAGACTTGTAGCACACTCTGCATGTGTCATCTACCTTGTTTTTACTAAAGGATGCCCGGTCACTCTGCAAAATGTACTTGCCACACATAAACTTGAGTTTGAGTACTTGCCGGTTCGCATCGTATGTAGAGACCGCCTGTTGTTGTAGAAGAGGGTGTGGTTTTCTTGGCTTAACCATGTTCATGTTAAGATTTTGCAAAGTTTTCATTGTTTTTGATTCAGCAATTGTCTGTTGTAACCATATATTGTCTATTGTTCTGTTAACTGTTCTCTTCCAGTGTTCCTTCTCTGTTGGAGACTCGAGCAAATCTTCTGGATCGCCAAGTTCATACAGCCAGAATAACTTACGGATGTCTACAAACCAACTAGCGCTCTTGTTGCTCTTTACAGTCAACTGTCTAACAGCTATACGACGTTCCACTGCACTTTCACTTTGTAGACACACATTGTTATACATGATTAAAGCTCTCTTGTGTATCTGGATTTTTACTGGAAGGAGACCACTTATTGAGTAGATTGCAATGTCAGGTGTACTACTAGGTAACACAAGTAGTTGCTTTAGAATTCGTTTTTGAAAGATTTCGAGCTTATCAATCTGTGTTTTTTTAGGAAAAATTACTTCTAGTCAATATAACAGAATGGGAATGATATGCATTTTCAAAATATGTAGAATTGATGGGACGTCCAAACTACCAGCACCATAGAAACCTGACGACATAAAGCTATATACTGTTCTTCGTGCTTTTTGAATATTGTTATCAACATTTTGTTCCGCTATAGAACTGATAGTGTGAGATCGTTTCAAAGCGAGATGAGTACTCACATCAGTGTTGGTAATTTTATTCCCATAAATTTCAAAATCTTTTCAACTATTTCTTTTCTAGAACTTGTAACCACTTTGAGAGCCTCCGTCTTTTTAGGCTGTAAAATATATCTTTCATAGTTGGCAAATGTTTCGGCCATACTTATAAGAACTGATTCTTGATTGATTTTGTCCCATGTAACTTTTGACTTTTTAACAGATCTCTGAACTTTGTTTTTCAAAAGAATTAGTTTATCAACTTTCACCGATATTTGAACTGGGTGGTGATCAGATATATTAGAGTCGAGTTGGATCAACACAATTTTCCCCATGGACTTACTGTTTGTATTTCTGAGTTTATGAAAGTTTTTCCACTGCAGTCATATTTCAAATTCAGTTCGTCTATCAAATGTTTGATGCAAGCTGTTCGTTTCAGAACTGGACCGTTCACCGACAGATCAACGTTCAGGTAACCTCCTATAATGAGGTCATGTGATTTCTGATATTGAAGAATTATTTCTCCTAAGATGTCAACACATTATAGAAATTCTGTTTCAGTTTCAAGTCCATCTGTCGTTGGGAGATATGCAGCTACTATCAGATATTTTGTTTCAAGTGTAATAGAACTCTAAAACTGGTTGAATGTACAGTACATCATAAGAATGAACCTCATTGGATACATTATGGATGCTTGAATTTGAACGACACTGAACTTGAACTTGTTAAAAACCAACCTGAAGATGCTCCCTACACATGTACATTGTGTGCCAAGCATGATAATACAAAGACTCTACCTGTGAAAATAACGGCAAACCGTTCTACGTTAAACATTCCTGCTCAACCAAATATACCCGTCTCCAATGCATTTGCCATTCTTACCGAGGAACAGGTTAACACTGAAACTGTTATTTACATTGAACAATGCTATATATGTTGTAAGGACATACAACAGGATCAAATTGTCTGTGAAAATTGTCAAGGTATTTGTCATCATGATTGTGTTGTGTCTAACACTGACAATGTTACAATGTGTAGGGGTAAATCAGCAGCTAGATCTGGCAGGAGAGCAGTGTGTCGATAGCAACCCGCAGGTACAGGGGAACCAGATGGTGAGTACAGACACAGGTGTGATTGCTATCCAAGACGAAAAACGAGCTCTTCTGGAAGGTTTGAATGAAAAAGACAAAGAGATAAGGAAATTGCAAATTGATTTAAAGTTAAAAGATAAAGAACTATCAGAAGCATACAAGCATAAGCCAAAGACTGATATATATATTAAGAAACATGAAGCTAAATGTGAAGAACAAGAGAGGACAATTTAAACTATATTGAATAAAATTGAGTTCTTGGAAAACAAAGTTGAATCCCTTGAGAAAACTGCTAAATATTCGAACCACCCAACACAGTCGTATGGTACATCCGAAAACAATGAGCTTGCAGCTTCAATTCACAGTCAAGTGACAAGTCTAGTTCTGAAAAAAGTGAGTCAAGAATTGGAAAGCTTTGGTTCACAATGGCTTGCATCAAGTGACACTGCTAATAAATCTAGTACACAAACACAACCAACTACCACAAGCATTGAGAAACAGCAGACTGCTCAAGAAACTATTCCAAACCAGAAATTAAATGAGAATACAGTATACTCCAATGTTATGAAAAATGCTAACACTACAGGTCGAGGAGATGGGCGAACTCATACTGGTGTGCCTCAGTCAACAGGCAGTGTGACGAAGGGTGAAGGTGACGTCATACTTCCAGAAGGATTCGTGGCATTCCCGAGGAACCAGCTCCACGCTGTGATGCAGGGACGACCTATACTAAAGTCTCGTTCGTACAAACCTCCAAGCAACACTCAGTATAACACAAACAGTAACAAGAGTAATTCACGTCTGACACTGTCCAAGACAGATCAGCATAACCTTAACAACTATGGCAATATAATAACTGAACCACAAAACAGAACTGTAAAAGTCGATAAAGTTATTGAAAAGGACTTAAAGCTGAAATCTAGTAACACTGACCCTGATATTGTAACTATCGAACCATGTGATACTGACAAGAGTGAACAACCTGATAGTCAACCTGTTAAACTGTCTGATGCAGAACAACCTATTGTAAGCCAAACGATTGACCTGACACAAGGGCAATCAAAAGACGATGGTCATTTTTTAGCCGAGCGCCAGGATCTCAACCAAAGAAGAAAGCACATAATGAAGACACTAACTCAGACACTATAAATCTGGTCGCATACAACTGCAAGAATGTTAAAACTAGTGTTACATGCATCAATGAACTATTTAAAACTGCTCAACTCGTATTGTTATCTGAAACATGGCTTTATGAATATGAACTTTATCTCTTGAATGAAATAGGAAGTAATATCTGCTCAGCAGGAAAATGCAGTGATCTCTACAATCCAGTACCTCCTGGACAACGTAACAGGGGCCACGCTGGCGTAGCAGTGTTATGGAGGAAAGAAATTAATCACCTCATTACAGAGCTACCCGACGGAAATGAGAGACTCCAGTGTTTGGAGCTAGCGTTAGAACATACAAAATATCTGATAGTAGCTGCATATCTCCCAACGACAGGTGGACTTGAAACTGAAACAGAATTTCTAGAATGTGTTGACATCTTAAGAGAAATAATTCTTCAATATCAAAACTCGCATGAAATCATTATAGGAGGTGACCTGAACGTTGATCTGTCGGTGAACGGTCCAGTTCTAAAACGAACAGTTTACATCAAACATATGATAGACGAACTGAATTTAAAATATGACTGCAGTGGAAAAACTTTCATTAACTCTCTTGGCAGGGAAGTAAGTGAACTAGATTACTTTCTTGTGAAACTCAGAAATACAAACAGTAAGTCCATGGGAAAAATTGTGTTGAACCAACTCGACTCTAATGTATCTGATCACCACCCAGTTCAAATATCGGTAAAAGTTAATAAACTAATTCTTTTGAAAAACAAAGTTCAAAAATCTGTAAAAAAGTTTAAAGTTACATGGGACAAAATCAATCAGGAATCATTTGCAGAAGACATGAGAAAAGGTGTATTAATGCTTAAACCAAATGAACTTAAAGAAAATCAGAATATCGAAGTTTTTGCTCAGAACATTATGTCTGTTATGAAAGACACTATGAATCTGCACTCAAGTGAAATAAAACATATGAACTCCAAACCTAAACTCAAAGTCTGGACGCAAGACATTGGAATCGCTCTTCGAGACAAGCGTGAAGCGTATAAGAAATGGGCTACCGAAGGCAAACCACAAGATCCAAATAATCAGTTACTCTCTAACGTCAAAACCACAAAGAGACTCTTTCGTAGTTCAATCCGCTGCGAGCAAGCCAGAAGAACAATGCAAGACCGTGACAAAATTTTGAACTCTAGAGCCCAAGATCCGAAGACATTTCATAAACTTATCAATAAAAATAGAAAGAACAAGAATTGTTTCATTGAAGATTTAAATGTAGATGGTGAATCTTTCACAGGAGTCGACAAGGTAGCTGATGGTTTCAAGAAGCATTTCAAAGCTCTAGCGGGACATTCAGAAAACCCAAATTTTGACAATGAATATCACAAAACAGTAATCAAAGAGTGTGACCACATAAGTGATATGGTTTTTGAAACAGAAGTACAGCCAATTACTCCTGAGGAACTTCAAAGGGCAATACGGGGAATAAACCGCGGGAAAGCACCTGACTACCATGGGTTATNGTGTATTCTACGACAATTCTGCGCCCTTGGCGTGTATTCTATGACACTATTGCGCCTTGACATGTATTATACGACAATACTGCGCCCTTGGCGTGTATCATACGACACTACTGCGCCTTGACGTGTATTATAAGACACTGCTGCACCTCGACGTGTATTCTACGACAATACCGCGCCCTTAGCATGTATTCGACGACAATACTGCGCCCTTGGCGTGTATTCTACGACACTTCTACGCCTTGACGTGTTTTCTACGACACTTATGCGCCTCGACATGTATTCTACGACACTACTGTGCCTTGACGGGTATTCTACGACACTAATGCGCCTTGACGTGTATTCTACGACACTTCTGCGCCTTTTCATGTATTCTACGACACTACTGCACCTTAACGTGTATTCTACGACACTACTGCGCCTTTACGTGTATTCTACGACACTACTGCACCTTAACGTGTATTCGACGACTCTTCTTCACCTTGATGTGTTTTCTACAACACTACTGCGCCTTGTCGTGTATTCTACTACACTACTGCACCTTGACGTGCATTCTACGACACTTGCACATTGACGTGTTTTCTACGAAACTACTATGCCGTATTTTGTATTAATGTCAACACTTCAATTTGTCAGGACTTCATATGAATTTAATTAAATTCACTTGCTCAACGTTATGCAAGATTATAAGAGTCGCGGACTGCGTAAAGCAGTCTGGACACCGACTCCGTCTCACGAGTAAAGCTCAGGGTCGTATACACTGACTACTGGCAGTTCCAGACGTATTGCAGTCCAGGCAGGATCAAGAAAGCTGGTAATGATTAAGGAGTAAGGAGTTGACTGACCGAACAGGTCGAACTCACTGTGGTGGAATTGATCAGAGAACGCACGCAACTTTTTAAATAAAACCCTTACCTCTTACAAAAGGATAATGGAACGAAGATGACCTCGGGGCCGAACAGGCCCGCGTACTTGACAAAGTTTGCTTTCGGTCGACCCTCATTAGATAGGTTAGATATAGAGGTTGGTCAAGTTGATCATCGGTGACGTCACGGCGTCCACGACACGTTCTTGGCTGGCGTGATTAATAGGACTCTACTGCGACCTTGTCGTCGGCATTGAATTGCCTCTACGTCAATGAAGCCATTCAACGCCATTTAAGCCACACGGTTTTTGCACCAGAATAATCCTAACGCAAATGATAAAACATAAAGCAGTTCAAACATGGCGGGGGTTAAGACTGCGTTAGAGTTTATAAAAGGCGTTACGATTACCCGGAGCCAGGACGCCGTAAGAACACAAAACCTCGAAGTTTAATACTGAACCGAGCGCGTTAAAGCACCTGGTAGAATGGAGAGTGGAGCACCTGGTAGAATGGAGGGTGGAGCACCTGGTAGAATGGAGGGTGGAGTATATATAAATATATTACTATAACAATGAATGGCAAATATTATGAAACAAAGGAAATAATATACCACTGTATAATTAAGATAACGATTCATTGAATAAAAGATAGCACTGAATGGTGAATATAATGAAACATGAGAAATAACATAACACTGAATGGTGAATATAATGAAACATGAGAAATAACATAACACTGCATGATAAATATTATGAAACATGAGAAATAACATTACACTGAATGGTAAAGATAATGAAACATTGGAAATAACATACCATTGTATGATTAAGATTATGAAACATTGAAAAAACAAGATGTGTTTGTGAAACACTATGTCCCCTTTTAAGCGATTTTGACCCATATATTTGACCTTTGACCTTGAAGGATGGCCTTGACCTTGACCTTTTACCACTCAAAATGTGCAGCTCAATGAGATACACATGCATGCCAAATATCAAGTTGCTATCTTCAATATTGCAAAAGTTATGGCGAATGTTAACGTTGGCGCAAACCAACCAACCAACAGACAGGGCAAAACAATATGTCCCCCAGTATAGACTGGGGGTGGGGGACATAAAAACATCACACTGAATGGTAAATATTATGGTGGTGGAAATGTATTTACATTGAGTATAACAAAGTTTTAATCACTGCCTATTGCATGGTCGGCTTTAGCAGATATTCTGAATTTAAGTAGAACGTGCTTTGTGAAAATATGTTCGAAAATCTGCTAAATGTTAAAAATTACGAAACACGTACAGGCACCTAATAGATGCTTTATTTTATAGAAAGTGTCCTGCAAAATAATGTATAATATAATATTGAACAATAGTGGGTATACTGTCATATCATAAATAAAATATGAACGTTATTTACCATAATGTGCCCTGTAAGAATATAGGAAAAAAGGCAGTATAGTACCTTTAATCTATTTAGTTAACTTTACGCAACACTGGTCGATTCAGCACTATAATGTTGTTTTCTTTATATATAAAAATGAGTCTTGTTGAATTGTGTAGGACATTGATATATTGGAAACGCTACTGAATTGAAGTGACACTTAAATAACATAAATGTAAGTCTTTAATTTATATTCTCTAAATTACTAGATATAGAATGAACACAAACGCTAGAGGATCCTTGATCTGGTGGTGAAACACTTACAACATAATGTGGGGGTCCCAAATTCGATCCTCCGTTCGATCCTAACCAACTTTGTCGTCTTTCGCAGGATAAGTTTAGCCGATTTGCAGTGTACTATGTGCTCGCGAGTGCATTACAAGACAAAATGTCGTCTCTGTGTCTTACATAACCCAAATGACAAGAAGCACTGAGGCGATGGCCATACGGGTCTTACATAACCCAAATGACAAGAAGCATTGAGGCGATGGCCATACGGGTCTTACATAACCCAAATGACAAGAAGCATTGAGGCGATGGCCATACGGGTCTTACATAACCCAAATGACAAGAAGCATTGAGGCGATGGCCATACGGGTCTTACATAACCCAAATGACAAGAAGCATTGAGGCGATGGCCATACGGGTCTTACATAACCCAAATGACAAGAAGCATTGAGGCGATGGCCATACGGGTCTTACATAACCCAAATGACAAGAAGCATTGAGGCGATGGCCATACGGGTCTTACATAACCCAAATGACAAGAAGCATTGAGGCGATGGCCATACGGGTCTTACATAACCCAAATGACAAGAAGCATTGAGGCGATGGCCATACGGGTCTTACATAACCCAAATGACAAGAAGCATTGAGGCGATGGCCATACGGGTCTTACATAACCCAAATGACAAGAAGCATTGAGGCGATGGCCATACGGGTCTTACATAACCCAAATGACAAGAAGCATTGAGGCGATGGCCATACGGGTCTTACATAACCCAAATGACAAGAAGCATTGAGGCGATGGCCATACGGGTCTTACATAACCCAAATGACAAGAAGCATTGAGGCGATGGCCATACGGGTCTTACATAACCCAAATGACAAGAAGCATTGAGGCGATGGCCATACGGGTCTTACATAACCCAAATGACAAGAAGCATTGAGGCGATGGCCATACGGGTCTTACATAACCCAAATGACAAGAAGCATTGAGGCGATGGCCATACGGGTCTTACATAACCCAAATGACAAGAAGCATTGAGGCGATGGCCATACGGGTCTTACATAACCCAAATGACAAGAAGCATTGAGGCGATGGCCATACGGGTCTTACATAACCCAAATGACAAGAAGCATTGAGGCGATGGCCATACGGGTCTTACATAACCCAAATGACAAGAAGCATTGAGGCGATGGCCATACGGGTCTTACATAACCCAAATGACAAGAAGCATTGAGGCGATGGCCATACGGGTCTTACATAACCCAAATGACAAGAAGCATTGAGGCGATGGCCATACGGGTCTTACATAACCCAAATGACAAGAAGCATTGAGGCGATGGCCATACGGGTCTTACATAACCCAAATGACAAGAAGCATTGAGGCGATGGCCATACGGGTCTTACATAACCCAAATGACAAGAAGCATTGAGGCGATGGCCATANATTTGAAAGGGCGTACGGACATTGAACTATTACAAAAAATCTAATCCTTTGACCCCCAATTTTCTCCATTGCTGTTTAGTACTTGGTAAGTTACCAATGTAAAAACATGGTCTCCAGGCACCTTGCTTCCGCAGGAAAGTGGCAGTTTGTTGTTGAAACTGGCTTAAAAAGGCTCGGAAACACACATAATTTTGATGTTTTGATTTGAAATAATCAATACTAAAGCATTTTGCCCCAACTCATTTGATTTGAATGTTACTGATTTTTCAGATGGCACACCCTCAACCATTCTGGAAATGTGCTTGGTTTATTTTCAGATATGCGAGGTGACCAGGTTTCGGACAGTGGTTAACTCCTGCTTGTGTATGAGATTGGCCGAGACTAAAAAAACTGTATATTGCCACCTTAATACTGAACCGAGCGCGTTAAAGCACCTGGTAGAATGGAGAGTGGATCACCTGGTAGAATGGAGGGTGGAGCACCTGGTAGAATGGAGGGTGGAGTATATATAAATACATTACTATAACAATGAATGGCAAATATTATGAAACAAATGAAATAATATACCACTGTATAATTAAGATACCGAAACATTGAATAAAAGATAGCACTGAATGGTGAATATAATGAAACATGAGAAATAACATAACACTGAATGGTGAATATAATGAAACATGAGAAATAACATAACACTGCATGATAAATATTATGAAACATGAGAAATAACATTACACTGAATGGTAAAGATAAAGAAACATTGGAAATAACATACCATTGTATGATTAAGATTATGAAACATTGAAAAAACAAGATGTGTTTGTGAAACACTATGTCCCCTTTTAAGCGATTTTGACCCATATATTTGACCTTTGACCTTGAAGGATGGCCTTGACCTTGACCTTTTACCACTCAAAATGTGCAGCTCAATGAGATACACATGCATGCCAAATATCAAGTTGCTATCTTCAATATTGCAAAAGTTATGGCGAATGTTAACGTTGGCGCAAACCAACCAACCAACAGACAGGGCAAAACAATATGTCCCCCAGTATAGACTGGGGGTGGGGGACATAAAAACATCACACTGAATGGTAAATATTATGGTGGTGGAAATGTATTTACATTGAGTATAACAAAGTTTTAATCACTGCCTATTGCATGGTCGGCTTTAGCAGATATTCTGAATTTAAGTAGAACGTGCTTTGTGAAAATATGTTCGAAAATCTGCTAAATGTTAAAAATTACGAAACACGTACAGGCACCTAATAGATGCTTTATTTTATAGAAAGTGTCCTGCAAAATAATGTATAATATAATATTGAACAATAGTGGGTATACTGTCATATCATAAATAAAATATGAACGTTATTTACCATAATGTGCCCTGTAAGAATATAGGAAAAAAGGCAGTATAGTACCTTTAATCTATTTAGTTAACTTTACGCAACACTGGTCGATTCAGCACTATAATGTTGTTTTCTTTATATATAAAAATGAGTCTTGTTGAATTGTGTAGGACATTGATATATTGGAAACGCTACTGAATTGAAGTGACACTTAAATAACATAAATGTAAGTCTTTAATTTATATTCTCTAAATTACTAGATATAGAATGNATGTAGGTGTCTCAGGAATCCAAGAAAATTGACTAAATATTACACCCTTGTCACTTTTGACTCCTTTTTCCAAGGATGCAAACAGAAAGTGTTAAACAATACCTTGATGTATCTGCCTTACTGTTTAATCAATCATACTTAAAATGTTCATCTAGAAAAAGATCAACTAGTCACACGCATTAATTTTTAAATGAGACGACACATTAAGTGGTAGAAAAGAAATAATATTTTTATATATATCTGTAAATGATTTTGTGTTCTGATGCACATTTTTTAAAAGGCCTTAATAGCATATACCTCCGAACCAAACTCAAAGGTCATTGTATATTCATTATAAAAAAAAATCACGTAAATTTATTTCTTACATAATGGATACTATGCGATATTCAATTGAATGAAAAATCCAAGATTTACAAACCAATTTTAGTATTATCTACAGATACACAACACAATGTTTTTTTTTCTTAATTAATGGACTATAAACTTAAATACTTCCAGCAACAAGTATGAGACAAGCATACCATCATATCCTCCACTGTAATGTTGTGAAGATCTTCTCTCTGGCGGCGGTGGGGCCACGTTATTTCGCATGGGGGGANCCCAAATGACAAGAAGCATTGAGGCGATGGCCATACGGGTCTTACATAATCCAAATGACAAGAAGCATTGAGGCGATGGCCATACGGGTCTTACATAACCCAAATGACAAGAAGCACTGAGGCGATGGCCATACGGGTTTTACATAACCTAAATGACAAGAAGCATTGAGGCGATTGCAATATGTGAGAATGGTCTTACATAACCTAAATGACAAGAAGCATTGAGGCGATTGCCATATGTGAGAATGGTCTCACATAACCCAAATGACAAAAAGCATTGAGGCGATGGCCATATGTGAGAATGGTCTTACATAACCTAAATGACAAGAAGCATTGAGGCGATTGCCTGCGTCTTACATAACCAAAATGACAAGAAGCATTGAGGTGATGATCATATGTGAAAATCCCGGCGCACTCGATTAAATGTATTAGGCACAAACACCTGGTAAAAACTACAGACATAAGATAGAAACTGAGGTCACAGAGTCTATCAGTCATTGAACACAAATAGAAGACAAAAACGTTTATTATATGTATTAATTAGACAAGGAGACGTGTAGTCTTACGTCAACCAAACGGACAAAAAGTAAGTCGNGGTTTACACACGGACTGGACAGAATGTAAACACACCGTTAAGAACTTTATTTTTGCAAATATCACAAGTTATTGAAAAACATTTGTAAAAATCTGTTATGCATAAAATTCAGTTTTTCTTGCAGTTTGTGCCGATATCTAAACATTTAAGAATACATCGATGAATATGTCTGAAATCGGTGCCAAAATTTAACGTTGCGTATTTCACGTTATTTTACATAGCCGTTAACATGAGTGCTGTACATTTTTTTATGTGATTAAATGGGACATTGAAAAGTGTCATCTCCATGAAGTGTAGATGTGCAAGACTCGATTTTTCCGTGCAGTGAATCAAACATTCCTTAGTTGTGTGCCCTTGAACTAAGACATTTGTATGCATAAAATGTTGTAAGTTTGCAGAGCGAATTACTTCTACATTTCCCAAGCTATTGAATTGAAACTTTAAATATTTCATCCCCAAGAAGTGTAGATATGCAAGACACTGTTTTCATGCGCAGAAATCCAAAGATTCCTAAGTAATGTGCCTTTGAACTAAACCATTTTTATGGCAGAAGCATTGTTCTTTGTTGAGCGAACGTCTTCCACATTTCACAAGCAATTGAATTGGAACTTGAAATATGTCAAGACTGTTAAGTGTAGATGTGCATGACACAATTTCACACAGAGTTATGGATTTATTTCAGTGTTAAGTGCCCTTGAAAATAACCATGGCCATGGCTGCTATTCCTTTGACAAAGCGGTGCGGGGGATATGTTTAGTCATGTTTGCTACAAAGCTCTAATTTTACAGTTTTGTTAGCAACTTATTATTCCCGCATAAATTAGGAGGCATTAAGTATTGGACTTGTGTCCATCTCTCTTTTCATTCATCCTGTGTGAGCATGCATGATCTTTTTCAGATAGTTACTTCATAGTTTAGCAGACAATTTTAGAATAATTTGCCACAAATGGTCACAGTTTAAGATGGTGTGTCAGAGGGAACACCTGCAGTTTTTCTCAATTGATCCTCATTTTGGGAAAACTGGGCTTAATCATGCGCTTTACTATTAGGCATGACACTTTCCGCCTTAACTGGATTTTCGCAAACTAGAGAATCCCTTTAAACAAAAAACACCATAAAAGCGGAAAGTGTCATCCCTGATTAGCCTGTGTGGACTGCACAGACTAATCTTGTACGACGCTTAATTCACATGCTTTAAGTCCAGTTATTCCAAAACACGGCTCAAATGTGAAAGCCCCACATGTAATGGTCAAATATTGGCAAGTCAGTAATACTGTATCATGCCCACATGTTTTGGGGTCATAATTGCCAATGATACATCTAGTTAGTTATATTACTCGATGACACACTTCCATGACACCACATGTCATTAGTATCTTGCTTCTAAAATCCTCTTGTTATTATATTTAATTCCATTTGTTGAAGGTGCGAAATAGTAGCAATGTTTTATTGTTTAACATAACACTGTTGTAATTTTCTTCATGCTTAAAAATAAAACAACTATCACCCTAGAAAAGTGTTGCATGTAAGTTTCCCAAAGAAGCAGCAACAGCAGCAGCAGCAGCAGCAGCGTTTATAATTTCAGAATGTAATATTGGTGATTATATGAACTTAATATCATTTTATTATCTTCTGTACCGGTAAATGTTGTCAAACACTTCTCAAATAACATTTTACGCCAGACATACATAATTTAATAAAGTTATATATTTACAATTTATTTATTCATTGTTCATGATTTATTGTACATAAAACCAGTATTAACAAAGGAGAGTGGGTAAAGATTGTTACATTAATAGGACTTGGTACATATAGCTATACAAAATATGCATACAAAGTAGTAATGACTTAAACATAGAAACATTCCATGCAAAATCAATGAATGAATATAAATAGCTACACACAAGACTGTGATTTACATACATGTAATGCATGAAATATCATCACAATTAACATCTTTTTTTTAAAAACACATTAAAAAAACAACAGTTGCTATATTAATTTTTGTCAAACATGTATTAGTGTATGAACATCTGATAAATTTTGCTTTGAAACTTGAGTGACAAACAGTAAGGGTCGAACATGAAATTGTATGTGCTTCAATATTAATTTCATATAATAGTTTCATGCTGTAACTGGACAATAAATATATATTAATTCTTTTGTATGAATATTGTTCTTGTCATATTTTGCAGATATCAGTGAACTTGTATTACACTGGCAGTGCCATTTATATCAGCAACATGAGCCGTGCACACAATATAAATCGATAATCAATAAACATGTATAGCCAACAAATTAGACCATGGTAATTTTAACCCATGGACTAACTAATTTATGATGAAGTATGCATTTATTACCACAATATATGTGTTACATACAGTATAAAAACACTATTTACTGTGAAACCAATATTATTTGTCAGGCACTAATTTATTTGGATTTTTGTACGTTCTTTTATCCACAAAATCAAATGTCCAACAAACGTTCTAGTCAGACATAAAAAGAAAATTCCATGAATATATGATTTAACAAAAATGCCAGAATTTATGATTCAACAAAATTACAAGTCAAAGAAAATAAATGAATCTACAGTAATTTCAAATTTTCCAAAGACTGATTTGTAGTGCAAAAAAACAATGCACCAACATTTTTTGTGTTAAAAACAAACAAAAAATCCATGAAGTTTGAAGAGCACAAAATGTCTGAGTGATTATACATGTATATTGTAGCCACAAAAAGACAATAATATCCTGATCAATGATATAAGCGTATAATATGAAGGTGAACAATTACAGAGACATTATGTAATATGTGTGAAAGATAAATTTCCAAAGTCCATAAATAATAGTGTATAATTATACAGGTCATCATGGTTGATAGAACAGTATACATAATTCATTTAACAAGCAAATATCGGCATAAATCTTTGTGTAGTATTATAATTTGAAACATTTGATTTACTAATACACTAAAATATACATCATCAGGGTAAATATTCGTTAATATTTTACACTCAATACTTGAGCCGTCACATACAAATATGTAAGCATAATTGTGTTGTGTTCTGAGAAAACTGGGCATAATGCATGTGCGTAAAGTGTCGTCCCAGATTAGCCTGTGCAGTCCGCACAGGAAAATCAGGGACGACACTTTCCGCCTAAATTGGATTTTCACTAAGAGGAGACATCATTTAAAGGAAAAATTCCATAAAAGTGGAAATTGTCATCCCTGATAAGCTTGTGCGGAATGCACAGGCTAATCTGGGATGACAATTTACGCACATGCATTATGCCCAGTTTTCTCAGAACACGACATAATTGACAATTAAATTGTTTTCAACGCCATTCATTATATTGCCATGAACAAATCTACTTTGGGATACTCGCAAATTTCTGCGCAAACAAAACATTTTGTCTCTTCAATATCTTTGCTCATATTCAATAGCTGACTTCAGTCAAATCTAAATGCCTAGACCTGCGGTGTCTTTAAGTTCTAGTTGGCTCAAATTTTGGTTGCGTATTTCTAATCACCCAAACCATTAGTAGTCATTTAACATGAACCAATTAGAAATACTATCCTGGTCAGCAATGTTAAAGAAAAATATAAGTTTATACATGTAAAAAAAAAGTGTTTTTACATAGCATAACTTTACCTGACCAATTAACAGCATCCTATGGACCAGGGCATAGTTGGCAAAACAAGATACATGAACATCTCTTATTCAATAGACTTTGCGTTTTCTCTGCCATATATGCCGAGTTCAATATTCAAACAAGTTGCTAAACAATGACTGGTAAAAATTGTATACATCGGTACACAACAAAAAGCACGATTATATTCATTAGAATACAAAATAGAACTCTGAACAAAAACAATAACAAGCGGAATGGACACAGACTGGACAAGCTTCACATGTCAAAAGAACATAATAGCTCAATCTGGCACAAAATAATCAACAAGCCAGAACAAAATTGCTAACTATTGCCCCATTGGTGCAAATAGGTACCATGTGACATGAAATTTATGGCACATGGTACCTTTTTGCACCAGTGGGCTGCTATGAAAAGGTCATATACAGCCATTAAAGTAAATACCATTTTAAATTGCTAATTCATAAATATCATGACATACAAACAAAATCAGACACACAAACAAACATTGAAATAAACAGAATTGCCAAGCAAGCATGACATTTGGTTTCATTACTTTACAGCATATAATTGTTACAAGCTTGCCTTTAGAAAACTGGGAATCAAAGATACCCTTCCATTAAATTTACCTGTACTTGACATGTGCCGAAAACCAACATTTCAAACACTTGAAATATAAATATGAAAAATAATACAACGATTATTTCTGAGGTAAGCAATATACAAACAGTATAGAGAAAATTATTGTCAGAGATTATAATTACTGTGAAATATTATACTTTTTGTTTTATATGTTGATATGTACCATAATATGTGCATATTTTCATGTTAAAACAGAACATCTGTTTATTAATAATTTTAAAGTATAATACAAGAAAGTCCCTTTGTTAACTTACTGAAACATGTGAAGACTTTATCAAGCTCATACAGTTTTAGAAATGTGCAATTTAAGCCCATGATAATTAATTTGTACAAATTACAAACAAAACACAGTTGCCAAAACAATACTTTGCCCCAAAGAATGTCAATGTTTAATGATTTCAAATAAATTGATTGGATTATGCAACTATGTGCTAGTATTAAACCGAACTAATTAAAAAGTTTCAAAGAAAATAATTTAGATAAGGACACTCATACTTATTATATTACTAATATTGTTTCTCACAATCTGCGTTATGTAATAATCTACACATACTTTCAAACTAGCACTTTGACTTCATTTGACAGGACATAATGTCTAATACACCATTACTACACCAAAAGCATAAAGACCTCGTGTAAAATAAATTAAGATAATATTGCTCGTCTACTATAATATTTGGAATGTAAATAAACTATTGAGACAAGTATCAACTGTTTAAACATACTAAAATTCAATTTAACTGTCGTTTTTTCTTCCTTCACCGTTCTGGTGGTAGAGAATGAGACAATATACAACTCAATATTGGAAGTGCTCAATGGGTTTAAGTCATGGTGACTCACCAGTAAACCAAATATAAGGGATCTTACCAAAAAGTTTCCTTGATCACACAGTGTTTTTACAGCTATTAGAAAATGTTACAGAAGAACATCATTTCACAAATATTGCGTTTGAAGACATTCGTAAAATGTATTATGGTTGTTCAAAATACAAAGTCATCAACTCGTTCCTTTTTTAAAAGTTGATTGGAAGTAATAATAATGTAACAAAATATCATATACTAACTTACATAACATAACAATCTAACCAAAATGCCTTTGGACGTCAACACTTTAGTGGATCAGATTAAACTTAAACATTTCTTCACTACTGGGCAGTTCATAATACCATTAGACCCGCATCATGCGAAAATACGTCTTATGCCATCTGTGAAGTCTGATAAGGAGCTACCCTGTCCACTAATGATTCCAAGAAACCTTGTGTAATTTTGTAATGAACAGCATAACTCCTGACCCGATTGCGCAGGCTGGCCTGGAACTTCACTGGCTGCATATGGCATAAGACCCATTTTTGCATGACGCAGCTTATAAAACACTGTCAGTAAGTTTTCTGAATCAGTTTAAACTTGCACTTCAGTTTCTGTAGCCGATGTAACGGTCAAAAACTGTCAGTGCTTAAACAATGGTGGAGCAAAACATGTGAATCACACAAACAAAAAGGGAGCTTAAATCTAACAAGTGAGTGGACTAGATTATATTAATTTGCTATGCTATGAATTGCAAGACATACTTGAGGTATGCAAAATGGTGAATAAATCAGGTTTTCAACTGCCAACATTTTGACACACACAGCTCTAATTGTTTTCTTTTCTGGGCCGATTACATCATGCCTGTCCACAGTGTTGAGCATTTTCCACACTTACTGATAAATGCGACGTAAAACAACAATACAGACTTTTTGGATTCATCATCTCGCATTAAATTACAATTGAACTCTTGCATTAACATTATTATTATTAGTGTGTATTTCTTCCCATAATAAGCCCCATTTTACATAGATATAGATCTGGCTACAGAATAACATGATTAAGAGCTTTGTACAAGAAGCTTACCAGTAATTATGAAGTGAATTTTCGTACGCACATCCCTGTATAATTCTTATATGTGAAGACGTTGGAATGTTCTACATCCCGATAGGGCTATATTTTTTTTATATATCAAATGCATGGGGCTACCAATAATAGCACGTTTTTTTAATTATTACGTTCCAAGGTAATAATCAGTTCCAAGGTAATAATCAGTTCCAAGCTAATAATCAGTAGGGGCTTACCAAAATGTATAAAACAAATTAATGATGATCAGCGCTAGATTTCCAGATAATATCTACATGTTCAACTTGTTTGTTATTTTCAGTACAGCATGTTTGTTCTGTATAATAAAAACAAATACCATAAGCATATTTTGGGGTTTAGTAAATATTGCCCCTTTGAAGTCAGAGCTCCAGATAAGATGCGTATCTGCGTATTGGAAAATTAACAAAACGCATTAAAAATTGTCCCAGTAGATAACATTACACAATACAAATCTTGGAACCTTTTTTTAAACCGATTAAAGTGTGTAACCGGTTTAACCAATAATCCAGTTGAGTTTTTAGTGTAAGTTAACCTTTGAATTAAAAAAAGTCCATAAAAAGAAGCTTGTAACCAGAATGGCCGCCCATCGTGTTTGGGATAAAAAAGGGACTTTTTAAGTGACCAGCGGCTCCTGCGGGAAATATATTATAACAGGTCAATATAGATGAATCTTATGATGCTTCTAGAATTGTTAAAATCATTTTAGGCGATCGCTTTGTCACAGCGAAAAAGTCTAGATTAAACACGCCATGTACTATGTCAGTTTTCTATGAAAATGGAAAATACCACTAAATTTTCCGAAATACGCTTAATGGCTGAAACAAAGGAGTAAAATACCCTTAAAAATAATATCAGGGGGTAAAATACCCTTTAGAATTAATCCTTATCTGGAGCTCTGTTTAACAGTCTATGATCTTCATACAGTATAGCTAATGTGTGTTCTATTTGTATTGATACTTTCTATATATTTAGTAACGAGGCTTCCTGCAAGCCAGTATGCATGCCAGTACATCACAGTGATTGATCCTTGTGCTTTGACACTTTGAAGGAATCCTCTCCGTCTAATTATTGCAATCAAGTATTGATTGATATGTCTTCTCATGGCACTGGCAATTTGCAATAATTATTGTAACTTGGAATTGTTTTGGTAACATATATAAACATAATAACTGATGTTAGTGATGAACATGATCTGCATACTCCGCGACTGCTGTTCTTTATTCAGTGATTATCAGCTATCCAATCACTGCCCTGTTACATCAACAATTCAATTTATCACAAACAGCCACCAGGAAGCGCCCATTCTGTCATCATGGTTCTTGTTTTACCAGCAGGTTACCGTAGTTACAAACCCAGGGACCCCTTTTGTTGTACTTTTGTTGTTGTGCTGGCAGAAATATTCAAGCATTTGGAGGAGGGGGTGGGGGTCTTCTATCTGAAATAAAGAAACAATCATTCAGTGAAACAAGTGACCATGATGGCCCTATAGCTATCACCTGAGTTCAAGGTACATCAATCGTTGAAGACTTGACCTGGTAACCTAGTTTCTTTATCACACTTGACCCATATTCAAACATCATCTTGACTTTGTCAAGATTACCATTCTCACAAAGTCTCATCAAGAAAGAATTATAATCAAGTTTGAGTAAAAAATTTAGCTTCTTGAGATTTGACCTGGTGACCTAGTTTTTAGATACACATGGCCCAGATTCTAACTTGTCCTAGATATTGTCAGGAAAAATATTATGACAAAGTTTCATGAAGAATGGGCCATAAACATGGCTTCTCAAGTGGTAATCTGGCTAATCTTTGACGGCACCCAAATGAGGAAACCTACCTGGCTTATTTCGGACACTTTTACTAGGATAGCTCTTCTTGTCTTTACTCATAGGCTCCGGGGGAGGGAAGTCATTGGGTAGATGAAAGTGGAACTTTTCCTCAAAATCTGAAATCAAATCCTCAAAATCTGGAATTTCAGTGACTACAAACTTTCTTAAGCTATTTAATTGAGCCTTGTTTTGGGAAATCTGGGTTTAATGCATGTGTGTAAAGTGTCATCCCAGATTAGCCTGTGCAGTCGGCACAGGCTAAGCAGGGGTGAATCTTTCCACCTAAACTGGATTTTCATAAAGAAGACACTTCCTTCAAACGAAAAATGCCATAAAAGCAAAAACATGTTGTCCCTTATAAGCATGTGCAGACTTCACTGGCTAATCTAGAGTGACACTTTTGGCACTTGCATTAAGCCCAGCTTTCCCTAATTGTGGCTCAATGTATAATTCACCAGTAACTACAGTATTCATTGTCATATATTTAAACCACCAGCCTGAATCCTTATGCTTTCAGATACATGGCTGTCTCGCTTATAGTTAGCTTGAAGACTGAGACTAACTTACACTGTATCACCTATATGTTTGTTGAACTGTAGGTGTCTCAGGAATCCAAGAAAATTGACTAAATATTACACCCTTGTCACTTTTGACTCCTTTTTCCAAGGATGCAAACAAAAAGCGTTAAACAATACCTTGATGTATCTGCCTTACTGTTTAATCAATCATACTTAAAATGTTCATCTAGAAAAAGATCAACTAGTCACACGCATTAATTTTTAAATGAGACGAAAAAATTAAGTGGTAGAAAAGAAATAATATTTTTATATATATCTGTAAATGATTTTGTGTTCTGATGCACATTTTTTAAAAGGCCTTAATAGCATATACCTCCGAACCAAACTCAAAGGTCATTGTATATTCATTATAAAAAAAAATCACGTAAATTTATTTCTTACATAATGGATACTATGCGATATTCAATTGAANAGGTTTATTGGAACTGGGCGGGGGAGGGGGTGCCCGCGAATTGCTATCATTAGTTGGGGGAGGAGGAGGGGGAAATGATAGACTCTCTCTATTTGAACTGTCTCGATAAGACGACGGCCCTGGTGAAGGGGGTGGTGGCAGCGGCCGGCCAGATATGCTGGGCGGTCGTGAATTTGGAGGAGGCGGTCGATTTAAAGCACCATTAGCTGCCCCCACGGGAGGTCCTGATGGGGGACCACGACTGGGGGGAGGAGGGGGCGTTGCTTTGGGAACACCCGGCGAAGCCCCCGACGAATGAGTTCGCGACACCGCATGATTTAGATTTTCACTGCTAACATGAAGTCCTGCCATTGAATTTGACACATTGCCACTTATACGTGAAAGGTCTGTTTCACTGTGAGCGTGTGATGGTTTGTTTTCTGCTGGTGGCGGCGGTGGGGGTCCACTGCGGCCCACGGGTCCATTGGACAGTCCGTTGGCTACTGGCCGGTTGCCGCCTTGGGGGCGAAGTGGTGCGGAACCAGGGGCTCCTGAAAATATATATTTAAAACTAGGATTATGTACCGCAATACATGATTGAAAACGGGGATATTTGTTTTTGTTGTGATATTGTGTAACTAATCACTGGGGAAGATAATTAGTATTTTCAGAAGTGTTTGTCCAAACGAAAAAATGAATTTGTATCCCTTTCGATAGATGCTATAAAGCAAAAAAATAAAAAGGAACTGTAAGGACCATGATGCAGGTGAAATATGCACTAGTAATTGAAAAGTTAGTTACATCAAATTTAATTCTTGTTTTGGGCTTTAACCTTGAACTTCTGTATTTCTGGCTTAGAGTACCAGTCACATTAAAATCTTTGAGCTATGGGATATATAAAGACGTCAATTTTCTGTAACTGACTGCACAGGCTAATCTGGGATGACACTTAACGCAAATGCAAGCTTACCCCTGCTGGCCCCTCCAGCAGTGCGACCCCCTCTGTTGGGAAGGCGGGGCACGCCCCCTGCAAACAGGCCCCCCATTCCTCCCATAGGTGCTGCAGGTGCGGCAGGCATTGCTGAAATGAACCAAACATATACATGTAAAAAAAATACCCTGATACCCCATACCCCCAAAAGTGCAGCGGCAAGGCATTTCTGAAATGAAACAAACATACATGTGTAAACATGTACATTATGCTGAGAGAAGAGGCATCAAAGGACTATGAAAAATCTCAACTTAAAACTTTGTTTCTACTTGAATTATGGAACATTGAGACTTAATATTTTTTCCTTATTCAAAGATGAGGATTCTTTCTACTTATTTTTCCCTTTAACAGCTAGTAGGGATTTTTCATTGCTTTTTTCCAACATAAGGCTTTTAGAAGATTTATGGGTGGCTTGGACAGAGCATATCAGCTGACAGTGCACCTGCAATACAAGTGAACTAAAGGACTATTCCACATTTTAATGAACAGTAAGCCATAATTTATATGCACTGTTTTCACCACACTGCAAAACAGTTTTAATGAAAACCCATCAGTCAGTACTTCCCAAGTCTACAGGGACACTTATTTACAAGACAAACATCCTGTGTGTACACAGTCAGATATAATATTGACTTTCAGTCAATCAACTATCACTACAGTTTATTTTGTACACATAAAATACCGTCCCTAAATCTGGTGATACGGGAACTGTTTTACAGAACATCTTGAGTGCTGCAATATATGTAATGAAGGACAACATTTCACCATTGATTTGATATCTAGACTGTATGGCTGTTGAGACAAAAACAACAATAAGATGAGACATAGCTTCATAATGACCACCAGATCTATACTAGTATTGCTAGTACAATCAGTAGTAAATGTTGCAAAAGTACCAGTTTACAGAACACAAGTCAAACTTTTATTCACACATAGAAAAATGTGTGATTTATTACTAATTACAATCTCCAGAATAAAATCAGAATAATGTCTCATACTCATAGAGATCCGCATTTATTATGAAAAACAATTTCACAGAATCAATTGTTATACATTAACATTTATTGCTTTAGTCAAATTATGTTCAGAGAAGCCTTGTCATGCCACAGTAAGATTGCTCAATTAATTGCTTTTCTTTTATACCTAATGATAAAATATGACCTTTCTGCAGTGGAATAACAGCAGTGAAAATAAACAAATTGTTATTTTCACCGGTGAAAATAACAAATTTTCGGAACTCCTTTTTCTATTTTTAGATTATCTTATCAAGATTTACTTCCCTTGTTTATATCCTTGTTTATATTTTTTCTATGATCACGAGCGAAATAAAATCGATATTCCACCGAATCCAACACTTTTTCTTTTTATTTTATGCTTTTTTACCGTTTATTTAAATTGTAAAAGAGTTAAACTGAAGAATTTCGCTAGAATAATGACGTCATTTCTTCAACAAAATGACGTCATTTCGTCAACAAAATGACGTCACTTCAATGTATTGAGGTACGCCACAGGAGAAAGGGTAACTTTTCAGCAAAAGGAAAACAGCTGTTAATTATTTTCTTGAAAAAGGGGCATAAAAGAAACAGAAAATTTGTTCATGTCAGTGAAAGATCATTTGTTATTTCACTCGTGATCATAGAAAAATAATATTTTCACTCGTGGCTGCTCCACACGTGAAAATATATTTTTTATGATCACTTGTGAAATAACGAACGATCTTACACTGACAAGAACAAATATCCTCTATATCTTTGTAAAATGAGTTAAAAACTAACAACTTGCGCACATACAGTACTTGTGACAGTACCATTTGAATGTTTATGAATAATACAATTCAACCTGACATAGCAGTCACCTTAGGATAGCTGTGTAATTGGTCAGCCCCTACCCACCTCTCACATGAAAATATATGAGCACTAAACTTATGTTTATAACATGGATTTGTGGCTTGGACCTCTCATGCACCTTATATTGCAATAAAAACATATATATTGTACATTTTGGGCTTTCACAGATACTGAGAAGTAATAACAATGAGAATGTTATATGGACATCCATTGTTTTGATATTATCCACTTATAAAATTTAAAGTAACTGGCCTTCTTATAAATATAAATAAGTAGCACAACCGCAATTATGGTGATTTCCTTTCAATCAAGTAGTACATACCGGATTACAATAATATATACATCAAGTTTAGAGGCCAGATAAAACCCATTCACCATACACATGTACATGTATACATACTTGTTGATTGTCATTTACATTTATTGAAACCTACTTTCAATCTATAGAACTTACCATTAAAGTTATATTTTAGGGTTAACCCTTTGCAGGCTGGGAAATTTGTCGTCTGCTAAAATGTTGTCTGCTGAATTTCTCAAATTAGAATTTTCTTTGATTTTTTTTCAAAGAATACTATCAGAATAGTTAACAGTTTGGATCCTGATGAGACGCCACGTTTTGTGGCGTCTTATCTGGATTCAAACTGTTTGCAAAGGCCTTTAAAATTCGGTTCCAGCACTGAAAGAGTTAAGGATAATTGAAGCGTGTGAACAGTAAATTCCTGTGATTGACACTGTACTACTGCGGTCAGAGAAAAACGCTGAGATATAAATAAAGCAATTTGTTTTCTATAATGATATAAAACACTTCGTTTACAAGTTTGATAAAACAATTACTGCAAAATTTAGGTGCTATTATCCAAACAGTTCATAAACCGATAAAATGTAGATTTTTTTTTATTAATTTCTTAAATGAAAGCCAAACACCTAAGGTAAGCCGCACTATTAATAATTGTGACGCACAAAAAGAAAAAATAACAAGTCTTACATTACACGAGTCAGCCAAAATTTGACTTGTGATCTCTACACCCATATTTTTTTTAATGTATTTTTTTTTGGCAGGTTTTTATTCATCTTAAGGAAGAAAACGTTGATTAATCAGGACAGCGAAAATGAATGCGAATCTTCACATAATATGCAAGTCAGGAAGCTTAATCTTGAGAACAATGACCTGGGGTTTCAACTGAAGCAGAATCCTGCTTTTTGATGCAAGCATTTTGAAATTTTCTCACTTTTGACTCCAGCAAATAACTCCCTTGCATCATTTTAGGCAAATGTTACCAAGAAACTAACTCCAAAATATAATTTGTACCTAAAATTTTCTGTTCTTGCATTGAATTTCACTGAATTTAAGGCAAAACAACTTTTGCAGACTATTTTATAAATATGCAGAAACAATTTTTTTATTTTGACCCCTGAAAATTAATTTTGACCCCTGAAAATTTCAATTGACCCCTAAATATTTCAAACAAGGGGTCATTTGTCTTTTCTTTCATCACATGGATACTCTCTTTTTCTGAAGTTTGCACAGCAGACTTGTGAGTCTCTGTTGTTTAATAAAAAAAAGAGATATAATTATGTTTAAATAAACTTAATAAAAGAAAATCAAGACTAGAAATGGCACAGCCTCGGCCGACGCGTATCCCCACGCCGCATGTTGTTAGTAATGTCATCCAGTTAAATTTCAAAGTCATGCATATTTTCAATTCCCCATAATCAACATTGAATTATGAAGTAAAGTGAAAAAAAACAAGAGATGTGTTTGTCAGAAACACAATGCCCCCTACTGCGTCGCTTTGAAGCCATATATTTGACCCTTGACCTTTTACCTCTCAAAATGTGCAGCTCCATGAGATACACATGCATGCCAAAAATCAATTTGCTATTTTCAATATTGCAAAAGTTATGGCCAATGTCAAAGTTTTCGGACGGACGGACCGACAGACAGACGGATGGACAGACAGTTCAAATGCTATATGACACCCTTCCGGGGGCATAAATATATGACAATGAATGACATTGTTATGACCCGGACAAGCTCATTTATGGCCATATTTGACTTTTGAACTCCAAGTGTGACCTTGACCTTGGAGATATCGACGTAATTATTTCGCCTGACACACCGTCCAATGATGGGGAACAAATGTGTGCCAAATGATTTTAAAATCCCACAATGAACGACATAGTTATGGCCCGGACAAGATCATTTATGGCCATTTTTGGGTGGGCGTGGTCTATGTGGGCAGGGCGCCCCAGGGTTGGTAATGGGGCCATGCATAGTTGAGATTGACCGTATTGTCATAAGAGATGTTCAGTATCAATTTGAAGTAAATCGGTGTAGAAATGAAGAAGTTAATGTAAAATAACATAAAAAAATGAGTGATAATCTCTGACCCGGCCCCACCCCAACTTTTGACCCAGGGGTCAGATCAAAATTCCAAATAGTGCAGGGTCGCACATAATATTTTTTTTTATGCTCATAGCTACCATGTGTGTAAGTTTCAAGGTTCTAGTGCTTATAGTGTAGAAAAGAGTGGGGATAATTATATATTATTACAGTATGCAAATACAATAGGTATACATATGAGCTTGTATAGGCGTGATGTATTTAAGGAAAATTGTGTTCCATTTAATTACATTTTTACCTCTTCATAGAAAAGTTGGGTGTGGTAAAGCAAACAAATAAATCTCTTCTTGAAAGGCTATAAGCCACTATAAATATCCTCCTTATATCTCAGATGTCAGGCATTGTCAATGACATGATACATGATATCAAAATACTACTTGATATTTACCCATACAACAGTACAAAAGGAATTCCATATTTGTTTCACCATCATAAATTTTTACGCTATGGTATGAAGTGATTTAAATGGAGCTATCTATCTTGAACGTTTCAAAAAGGGACCATGTTATCTTAATTAACAAAACTTCTTAAAAAATGATTCAATTGATGGGACTTGTTCACATATAGCAATTGAAAACATTGGGCATTGCAATTCAGATATTTTTTCATAAAATTGGAAAATCTATGAACAAGTCCATTTTAAAGTTAAATGGTTAGTGCATGTGGGCAAAACGCAACATATTATTGTATCAGTTACATAATCAACAGCTAGGTTTGCCATACTTTATTGAAATCATGTTGTATTGACACATTAAGGATATAACGTCCTAGATTGCCCTTACCTTGAATTAAATTCAAACATTCTTGCAGGCACATGTATTTAAAACACTGCATGTGTAGTTTGATTAAACAACAGGGCTGCCCCTGTCTCAAAATTTCCTTAGCTGAATTTGCCTGTATTGGGCAAACTACTTCTTAATTTGACTATTTTTGGGGTATTTATAGAGAAATAGTTGAAGACAAGTTCAATTTTCTCTAGCCAACTGGGTCAATTTTCAGCCATTGGCTTATGTGGCAAATGGTGGAGTAAGGCCTGAACAGGCTTGAACAATTCTTATATTTCTGAGTATATATTGCATAAAGTTCAAGATTGTCCATGTACATGGTATGAGTAAAGAATCAATAAGAAAAGATCTAAAACCTAAACCTTTTAGCTAAGTACAATGTAATTTGATAAGTGTAAGGTTATATCAGCTAGGTATATAACCGAGAAAGAAGAGCTTGTCTACATGTTAATTGTTACAAGTTCTGTTAAAATAAATAATTAAATATATTAATATGATCATGAACAACAGATGCAATGTGAAGGTATAAAAAAGCAATTAAATCATGAAAAACTCACTAAGTAACAGGTAATTAATATCTTAAAAGGCGTTTTATGAATATGTGCACAAGTCAAAAAGACGATTCAACATGAAACCTACAGCGTCACATGTACTTTCAGCAAATTATGTTTCCTTGAACACTTAACATATTCTTGCATACAAATACAGTTTCTTTACAATGTAGAGCCAATAGAACAAATACGAGCAAGTTGTTGCAACCAGTCATGCAAACATCTGCATTTGATAACACTATTGCTTTTAAACTTCCCTATAGACTGATTGAATGATAACAAACATCAAATAATCTTATGCAATTTCAGATAGTGGCCATTTAAAGATATTTAACATATCAAAACTGATAAAAATACAACCTCTGGTTAAGAGGAAATCAAAGTATGCTATCATTTAAAACTACTTGTCTTTCTGCCAAAGCTCAGCTTGGTACTTGATTTAGGTGTTTCAATACCGGTACTTGATATTTACTGTGAAACCAAAATTATTCATTGACAATTATTTTTTATGGATTTTCCTAAGGTTCATAGACCACAAAATTACATTTTCAACCACTGTTCATGTTCGAAGTCTTATATCAGACATAATAAAAACATCCATGAAATCAAAATGAAGCGAATAAGCCCAATTTTATGAATCCACTGAGCTTCATGTCAACAAAATTAAATGAATCTACAGTAATCACTGTAATGATGAACTTATTACAACAAGAAAATATCCTTTTTACTGGACTAGATTTAAGAAATAAATTACCCCAATAACTAACACTTAGCCCAAAATTATTTCAAATCTACTATGAATTCAATGCCTATAGAGTACAAGTCTCGGGGCGTGGTAGAATACAGAATTAAGGGTGAACATTACATTACATTGTATTAATGATTTTCCTGCTGTAATTTTCCCTCGGGTATAATTAAATTACAGCAGGCTACACAGTCAGAATACATGTAGTGAAGTGCTGATTAATGATTTAGTAAATTTAGCATGACGAACATTGCCATGACGTTATAATGTGACAAATTAATCGACACAAAATGTATGCAAAAAATTGAGATACACACAAATTTCTAATGATACAGATTGATAATTAAATAAAATTTTAATATAAATATATATGCTTAGTATAAATCAAACATTATGATGCTCCATTTTCAAATTGAATGAAGTTAAAACTGTCATAAAATAATACAATAAATTAGCATATGAACTTCAAAATCAAGAAATGCACCTGGAATGTGACCAATTTTATGATTTTTACAAAGACTGTAAACCAAGATGATTTCCTTATGGACAGAAAGGTCTTTGAAGATTTCCCGAAATGAACTTAACAAATGTACAGAAAACTTAGAAATAAAATGTTGGACAGAAATGATTTCCTTATGCATGAAAAAAACTTAATTAAATTATGTGAACTCCCATACATGCAAAATAACAATACTGAGCAAATACAATGATCATGCTGGGATAAGTACTGGTACATGTACAAAACAGAACAGCCAATACCGTATTTACAAGTACATGTTTATAAGGCAATAAGACCATATTCTGGGGTCCCAACTTTTGGATCAATTTTGCTGTATTCATTTCGCATTGATTTTCCCATTGCATAGTCTTATAATCAAGTAAATACTAGGCAGTATCGTAACACTCAGACTTTGATTCAACATATGCTAAGACAATAGATGTTTAAAAATCGACCAACAAACCCGAGTTGTTGCCACCAGTCATCAGTTTGCACAATTATTAAGATATTTTTTTATCGGCTAAGACTTAATATGATGATTGACCTAAAAATCAATAGGCTTCTTCTTTTTCCTCCAGAGTAATCAGCATACTTGGAAATCTTAGGGCAAGGCATTCTGTGCATATCTGGCGGAAAAGAATATGCAGAATATGCAAAGCAATTTAGAGTGTGGTNATCAAGGGTAAAAACAGGCACAACAAAAAATATATGGAACCGTGTCAAAAACAGGCTGAACAGCATTCTGCATACATTCCCTAGCTACTGTGTCTTAGAACCTTTCCAACTGAACCAACCGCACTAAGAAACAACAACAACAACAACCAAACAACAACAACAGTGTACCATCTGGTCTAGGTGGCGCAGGTACGGACGGACGTTTTGGTGCCGGTCGTTTACTGGGAGGTATAATATATGAGCTAGCCTTCTCACCTGCAAAATGAAGTCTAGCTACCATGTAACCATTACCACTCAGATACACACTTTGAGGCATTTGTAATCCTTTCGAAAATCAAATTAAATTTAATACCTTTCTTCCTAGATTCAAGTTTTAAAAGCTTTATTGCCAACCCTGGGATACTGGTGAGCAGCTTTCAGCATAAAACCTGAACAGACAGTGAGTTACTCGCAGGCTGTTCTGGTTTAATGCTGGTTACATATAGCCGTTTTCAGTTGGCTTCTGAGCGGTAAAGGGTTAAACATTCATTGTAAGGGTCAACAGGTCTTCTGGAACAGGTCAACTTCAACCAAAAAGTAGGGTTGATAAGGGCGAGCAAATTCTGTTCAAAAGTAGTAGAAAATTCGAAATTGTTGTAGAACAAACTAAAAAGAAGGAACGATTAAAGTCCTTGGTTGATATTGAAACTGTTATATTTGCTATATGATATGCAATGAGCTCTTTCTCATTCTTGGCATCCCTTGATGCATAGAGTCCTAAACCCAGCAGAATGGGTCTGACATGGCTATGATAAACAGTTTATAGTGTACCTGGGTTTACAGAATCCATGATTCAAATCCTGCCCAAAAAAGATCAAATGTACATATTATATACACATGTAGACAATAAACACGTGTGATTGAACTGGCTAAAATCTATGCATCATGTAGTTTATGTTAATCTGTTTTGGCCAAATTGCTTTTGATTTTTACATGTATTAATTAATTTAGTATGTTGTGCAATACATTACTTAATAAATTGTCTGCCTATTGCCACGTCGAGAATAAAACATGTCTACCACCCATGGTATATGACACCATGTTGTTAGTTAGTACATGGTGTACCGGGTAACTGTCTTTACAGCATCTGATCATAACTGTAATTCTGATTGTAAAACTTAAACCAAGTTTCAGCGGAATATTCAATGAGGTTTGATGTCAACCAATACATAAAAAATTACATGCTCTTTATGTCACCTCATATGAGTTTTTGTCACCATAATCATAATTAATAACTAGAAATGTGTCCATAGGATGCGCGGCCATAACTATGTTTATGTTGAAAATATCCTTACTTAAATATTGCGGTGAATAAGTTCATACAAGTACATTAAAATCAGATTTTACAGACTGCGTATGAAATATGCTGTGGCAGACTTCCCGAAACTCCGTCGGACCTACAGACATGTCCGACATAAACTTTCAAGGGCCGATCGAAATGTGTAGCTCGTCGGCCCAAAATGTTCGACAGAATATTTTCAGGTTTTCCAATAGAATTAAAATTATTTATCGAATTTCGGCGGACTACGCACTTAGCCTTAAGTGAAATATGCTTGTAATTGCCCATTGTTTATCCCGCTTTTGATTGGTCCAACAGAATCTCGGCGAAAATCGTGATTATCCGCCTGTGTTCGATGCAGAATTTTCTTCCGTAAGTAAACAAATAAATATCGGTGTTCCTCTGCATCTTCGCGACGAGCCAAAAGGTGTATGCGTCAATCCGGGTTCGGTACATTTGACCTTCTCTCGACCGAGTTAAATTCACAAGTCAGCCGTGGACACTAATTTTGATCACGCATTTAAATTTTCTGTATAATCCGACATTCAT
The DNA here is from genome assembly GCA_007657795.1 of Dreissena rostriformis. Taxonomy (NCBI): domain Eukaryota; kingdom Metazoa; phylum Mollusca; class Bivalvia; order Myida; family Dreissenidae; genus Dreissena; species Dreissena rostriformis. Next base: position 21,051 of record VMBQ01005600.1, on the reverse strand, counting down.
AACTTAATCCATTTTTGTCAAGATTTTGTGACTTTCTTTGTACATCACATTCACGCTCGTGTAATGCCACAGACAATAACCCCACTTGCCTAACATGAAAGACATGATGCCAGCTGTCAATCACATTCTTGGTTTTCATATCAACCAATCAGCGCTCAGGTAGCCGAATACACGCGTCCCCACATTTAGGTGTATGCAATAACTGTAAATGTCACAGATCTATACTGACCTATCCCAACGAAGTGATTCTAACACATGTAGTGTTACGGCAGTAAGGACATATATCTGTTATAATAGGGCTGACAAACACATGTAGTGTTACAGCAGTAATGACATACATCTATTATGATAGGGTTGACAAACACATGTAGTGTTACGGCAGTAAGGACATATATCTGTTATAATAGGGCTGACAAACACATGTAGTGTTACGACAGTAATGACATACATCTATTATGATAGGGTTGACAAACACATGTAGTGTTACAGCAATAAGGACATATATCTGTTATGATAGGGCTGACAAACACATGTAGTGTTACGGCAGTAATGACATACATCTGTTATGATAGGGTTGACAAACACATGTAGTGTTACAGCAGTAAGGACATACATGTGTTATGAGAGGGCTGACAAACACATGTAGTGTTACAGCAGTAAGGACATACATGTGTTGTGATAGGGCTGACAAACACATGTACTGATGATGTAGTGTTACAGCAGTAAGGACATACGTGTGTTATGATAGGGCTGACAAACACATGTAGTGTTACAGCAGTAAGGACATACATGTGTTATAATAGGGCTGACAAACACATGTAGTGTTACAGCAGTAAGGACATACATCTATTATGATAGGGCTGACAAACACATGTAGTGTTACAGCAGTAAGGACATATATCTGTTATAATAGGGCTGACAAACACATGATGTACACTCTACTTACTTGGGCTAGTAGAGGATTCCTCATAACTTGCTGATATACAAAAAAGTTTTTTTTTAAACTATTGAGATACGTTGTACTAGTTGGGTTCACAAAAAGTAAGATATAAACTATAGCCAAACACAAGTAATGAAATAAAATTAATTACATTATATAAATTATTGATTTTTCTGTCATGCAAAAGTAATATTCATAGGGGTGAGTATAGGTTTGGATTCTATTTCAAAAGAAAAGCTCCAACAATCGTAATTTTGAAATAGTTTCATCTTTACTTTTTTATTCTTTAGGTGCGAGATATAATAATTAAATAAAAAAACAAGAGCTCCGCAGAGCTATCTTCAATATTGCAAAAGTAATGGCCAATGTTAAGGTTTTGGGATGATGTGGACGGCAGACCAGTATGGCGGAAGGACGAGCTGGCTATGAGACAATACCTCGGGTTTTCTTCGAAAACAGCCGAGCTAAAAATCAACAAATCTATATTTTTAATAGCCAAATAGCTATTTTTCTACTAAACACTATTACATGCTCACATATGTCAAATTCTCGTTCTTTCGGCCAGGCATTAAAAACATTAATCCAACAAACAAGCAAATAGTCACCTTAAAGAAATTACCTTGCATTTATAATGTATTACAGTCATGTACTAAGGAAATACAATTTCATATAATGTTATCACTCAGGAAAACAATGTTTCACGACTAAAACACTAACAACTTTTGAGTGTGAACTAGTGTTAAGGATATGGAATCTGTCTTTCGACTTTATGACCTGAATTTTATCCCCACTTGAAAATAATACTGTTTCTTCTCAGAAAACGGTTTAAACAAAGTCTCTATAAGCATAAGGCTTATGAGGTAACTGAGATAAAATAAATGGGTTTTAACTAAAACACTTACAATCATCCGCCGATCCACGTCCAAAGTTGGGAATAGGATCCCGGGAACCGGAGTTCGGCCTCATGGCAACAGTCTGACTGCCACTTCCACCCCTGCCTCGCCCCCTTCCACCCCCTGGGAGGGCCATGGGCATACCCATTGGCCCCCCTCCTCCACCACCAGATGGCTTGTCGGCTGAAATAGGGAAATAAGATGCAGGAAAGAAGCAGGTAGAAGAGATTGTTTTTTAAGTCAGCTTATTGAATCAACTGATATTTCAATCAGATTTAATGGTTCCTGTGTTTTTATCTTTAAAAATAAATCAAAATATTTCAATGTTGATTAATTTAAAGATGTGCCATTATTTATATCATGTTGATTAATTTAAAGGTGTGCCATTAATTGTATCATGTATGTAACTTCCAAAGATTATAAACAAGCTTCACCTTGTATTTAAAACAGTTTTGTTGATGATCAACGACCCATAGCAAAAACATATAGGCTCTTAACCTATAATTATATCTGTATAAATTTACTTTATTTTTTATCCTGCTAGACAGAATAAAGTTCAAATATATCAACTATCCAATAAATCAAATTATCAGTACAGTATCCTTACTGACGATTGGTGCACTTCTGTCATTGGTAACAGCTTTCTTCAGCTTTGCTCCTTTCTGAATGGAGTTCAGCAGGGCCCCTCTGGCTTGGGCCGGCGGAGCACCCCCAAGTTTAGGCCCCTTGCTGCTGGGAGGGGGTGGGGGCCCTGGAGGAGGTGGCGGCCCAGGGGGAGGAGGTGGTGGTGGTGGCATTCTCCTCTTTTACCTGCAAATACATTAACCCTTTACCACCTACATGTAGATATGCACTTTTACTCATTTTGGTGGCATTCTCCTCTTTTACCTGCAAATACATTAACCCTTTACCACCTACATATGCACTTTTACTCATTTGTAGTCTCTAATAAAATCAATATTAATTCAAGAATTTTCTTTATAGATTAAATATTAAAGCCTTCATTACCAACCCTTAGATACTGATGAGCAGAAAAAAGCATAAAACCTGAATAAACTGCGAGTAACTCACAGGCTGTTCTTCTTTAATGCTGGTTGCATAGAGCCATTTTCACTTTATTTCTATAATACATAGTTGGTTTTCATAAACTTTTGAAAACATAAGTTTAAACTTCCTAGCCACTGATTTTAAAAGATTTTCTCCGAGTATCTGGAAGATTTTATATGTGACATAAAGTTATAAAAATGTAAATTTAAATTGTCACAGGTTATATCATGATACATGACTGTATGACTTTGGAAGTATTGATATCTGCAATTTTGCAAAGTCTGCAACAAAGACTGGGAGTCAATTATTTTAAACAAGAGATGTGTTTGTCAGAAACACAATGCCCCCACTGCACCGCTTTTTTGTTTTTTTTTACCTTGAAGCAGTGTCCGACAAATTTCCTATTTTTCAGGTAGCCCACTGGGCTACCAGTAAAAATATTTGGTAGCCCATAAAATTTACCTACAAAATGGTAAGAGAGGAGTTTTCATCTTTATTTTATTTATTCAATTACATACACAAAATACAACAAGTATTATGATGTGACATGCAGTAGACATAACAAATCACTTATCAACAGTTTCACACATTGACACAATGACACAATGATTTCATTCAGTTCAATAGCAAATAGTCTTATTAAACTGCACTTAGAACACAGTTATAGTACACAGTCAATATCATTTCTAGTCAGTAGCTGACGATATCTTGTGAATTTTGGACGCTTAGATGTATCAGACTGTGTCTCATCGAGACATCTCTTCTTAGCACTTGGCTCCTGCGGTCCTGAAGAACGAACCACAAAACGGTCCATTTTGTAATTCAATCTATTAACACAAGTATCCTAGAGGATATATAGTTAAAACACATGTGCACATTAATCCAAATTAAATACACAAAAGCTCATAAATCCAATCACTCAATATTAAACCAATCACGCATCGCATTTCACCTTCAAAACTAATTTAATACATTCTAATAAAAGATACAAAATTGGTGCATCTTATATACAACTCGATCAAATAATTAAAACACTGCTTGTCTCAATTGAAATCAAACTAACCTTAATTATTAACATTCGCTCCTTTAATCTAATCATAAATCGACAATGCAAACTAATTAGCAGGTGTTAACCGCGTTCACACCATTGTAATTAATATTCATTTTCGGTTTCGTTACCGTTTTGAAGAATCCGTTATTGTTTTGATTTCTTGAATGTTCGGCGTCCTTGGATATTTTACATCAAAAACGTTGTCGCTATTACTCGTTAACCACGTTCACACCAGTGTAATTAATATTCATTTTCGGTTTTGTTACCGTTCGGCGTCCTTGGATATTTAACGACATCAAAACGTTGTCGCTATTACTCATTATTGCGNGACGTGACGTATACCCCCACATGCTGCATTGACACAGAATATTTTGCATGCTGTCTCACAAAACAAGAGAAGCTTATTTATGGCAATTTTTAAGAATTATTATGCCATTATCATTTATGGCCATTTTGACCTTTGAAATCTTGAATTCTTTGGCATGATACGCCATCCAATGCCTGTGAACAAAATTAATGTGGAGAGTAATATTAAAATCTCACAATGAATGACATAGTTATGGCCCAGACAAGCTTATTTATGGCCATTTTTGACCTTTGAACTCAAAGTGTGACCTTGACCTTTGAGATATTGACGTAATTTCTTTCGCGCGACACACCGTCCAATGATGGTGAACAAATGTGCCAAATGATTTTAAAATCCCTTGATAGATGACATAGTTATGGCCCGGACAAGCTTTCGGGACAGACCAACAGACCGACCGACCGACAAAGTGACTCCTATATAGCCCCCATTACCAATGGTACTGGGGGTATAATTACCAATGGTACTGGGGGTATAATAAAAAGTCCACATGTATTTCCTTTGCCCCTGACAAAAAGCGTGCGAAAACTGTGCGGCAATGTACAGGGTCACGCCATATGCATGTAAAGCGTGCGTGTAATGATTTTTCCCATTGTATTGCTTACCTGAACTTTGTAGCGAAGAGAATGCTGTTTCTTTGACGTTACACTCTTTTAGGTAGTTTATTATTGAAACAAATAATGTACTGTGTACTGATTTACCGGAAAATCAACTATAACTAAATATTGGACTAGTTTAATTTGTTAAAATTACGATGAACTTATGTGTAACACAAGTTTTAATAACACTAGCTTTGCAAGATTAAAAGTTTGAGAAAGTCTTTATATTGTTTATAATATACTGCTATAATGAATGTACCATGGAAATACAACTATAACTAAAACAAGCAAATAATACTTATTTTGATTTATTCCACATTATTTTACATTAATCAATAAATGCGTTTATAATTTATATAACCATTAACAGACATGTGTAGTTCAGCAACGGACTAGTTAAATTTCTTAAATGGTTGTCCGTGGACAAGTAGTTTTTTGAGATTTCGCCGCCCCTGCACATGCATGCCAATTATCAAGTTGCTATAATCAATATTGCAAAAGTTATTACCATTTTTCTATTTTTTTTCTTTCGGGCTTGTAGGAAATCCAATATAACAAGCCTGAGTTCCACTTTCATTTTCAATATTTGTAAACAAAGTTTTGAGCTACTTATATCAACTGCCGCTTCAATATTTCTTTTACACATTGCGCACACGAGCTGTGCAATCAGCCGATAATTGGACTACTTTGCATAAAGCGCATGGTTGTTTGGTTCCCGGATTACTATTATGTAAAATAAATATTTTGCGTTGCGTTCGGGACACAGAGAGTAATGGCCGAACAGTTGTCATTGAAGTACGTCGCGGGGTACAATCTGAGATAACTGTGATTGACGCATTTGTCAACTGGCTTTTTCTTGAATAACCTGACACTTAATTGCTTATATATTTTCTGGTGGTTCAGGTTTGCTCTCTCTTTCACATTGATATATGGGATACAGTTCTGCTAATTTTTTACCTAAACTTTATGCAGTGATTCATTTTGCTGTGCATCCCGCGTGCCAGACGCACGTTTTTTCTGGGGACTCATCATTCTCAAACATGTGCGTCGTCGGGACGCATTGTTAAAAAACTATGATTTTCAACATAGTCAAAGTTGTACATACCGAGTTCGATTCGTGGAGATTGGCGAAACACATGTGAATTCAACACCTTTTTGACTTGTAGAACGGAAGTCACATTACTACATTCGGAATGTAGAACGCGTATTTTGATTGGTTGAAATATATCAATTATCTAGTCAGTTACTGCGTTTTATTAAAAGTTCGTTGGACGGTTAGTTGGCTGTCCGGGATGGTAAACAAAGAAAATGCCACCCAAAAAGGTTTAAAAAATTGATCCTCAATAATTTAAGTTAACATCCAGGGCCCTCAATCCATTTTAGGGGAAGCGGGTCGCTACCATAGCAGGGGGGAATTTTCACGGCGTTTCCCATTTGGGGGGATTTTTTATTTACTCTCTAATTATAACATTTGTACATGTTTGCACTATATTCATTGCTTTTTTCATAATTTAGTATGTTTGACAAGATTAAATTAAAACAGAATTGAGATATAATAATCATGAGACACATCTATCTATAAAAAAAAAAAAGTATACTTTTCAGGGGGGGGAATGAGGCCGAATTTCGGCCTCGGATTTGACAGATTGAGGGCCCTGACATCTTTCTTGAAAAACACCAGTTCCTCGGCCGAAGAACCCATAACTGACACTCCCAGCGCAGACTACAATGACAATGATGTTTGTAAAGAAATTTCCGAAAGAAAAAAGATCGAAAATTTCAGACGAAGTTGCTCGGGCTATTCTCTTGGCTGCGCAATGCTCCTAGTGAGAAAAACGCGAAGGTGTAAATCTTTTGACCAAAGGAGAAATTGTCTTTTGTTACACTGTTTGCAAGGGCTAATTTTGACCAAAAAATTATAAGCACTAGTCATCCAATTTATTAAAACCCTAGTCAGTAAAGTTCTCTGTTTAAGATGTTATATGTTTCACTGTTTGTTATTAAAAGTAAAAAACAAATAAAGATTTTATTTGCTATAAACCTATTTCTGTTTTTAGCTGTAAAATTGCATAAAAGAGCCAGGGCTTATCATGTTAAGTAGATTATTTGTAACGAATTTACAAACACACAATCTGGGACCCATTGTTTTCAGTTTGGACCCATTGTTTCAAAATATGTGAGTCCCAGGGACTCATTGATATAGATTTCAAAATGAATCACTGCTTTATGTATATATTTATAATTGTGATTAAATTGAAATCCGTGTAGATTTAAATCTGAATTTCAATAACTGACATTGGAAAGAAACAACAACAAAATGGAAAAATAAAGAGACAAGACTTGATGCAATAAATGTCAATAGTATAAAAAGTTGCTCCCTTCATTAACAAGGATCAGACTTGTGTTGTTATTAAAACATAAAAATAAACTCCTCGCGAAAATGAATGACATTTCCTGGTTTCTCTATTTCCGAGAAGCATAGACCTTCTCAACAGCTTTAATCTATTTCCCACTTAGTTGTTATCGTTTCTAATTCAAATCATGCATGCTGTGTATATATCGATAACAATAACTGATATACAGTGTGCAAACCGGAAAAGGGGTAATTTTCTTTAAAGTTGTCAACGGGTTAAATAAACACAAGTTTACCTATTTAATTGTACACAGATTTCAAGCGATCAGTGCATCGTTGTAAGTGGAATGATAAAAGACTCTCTATATCTAATCCCCTTTCATTAGAATCCACAAATAGTTAACCAAAACACACGATTTTTGTAAGCAGGAACTGAAAGCTAATGATCAGACTGCCATTAACCGGATGTATTCATTCAATAGGGATACGCAAATTGCATTTAATTGTTATCCCTCTTTTATGCGGAGTCTCTCAGCCGCGTGTTCCCGGTACTCCATGGGAACTAAAAGCGTATTTAGTTTATTTTTATCGCGCTACTTCTATTTATTTAGTCTTCTGATACAGACAAACATGAATACGTAAACTCGTTTGGATATTTATTATCGATTCGAATAGTACGGATATTTTGGCATTTATAATATAAAAAAAACTATTTTCAGTACAACAACAATGAAAATAGAATATAAGAAAAAATGTTTACCGGCCATTTTAGGTCATCATTTGAATATATTTTTACATAGAACCATTTAATAATGATAAAGTCATGCTAGTTTGTAAATATGTCAGACGTTATTTACTAATAACTTAAGACCATTTAAGATATGAATTGACCACTTTTAATAAAAGAAAAATAATAAAGACCAAAAAAAAAATGATCACAAGCACTGAAAGCTATTTTACCCATTACACATTACCAAAAAACGGTTGGGTATTTTCAAACCAATGATGCATAACAAATTGGTTGATTTTATGACAAAACCAATATGAGGTTATGGTCAAATAATACTGGTAAATGAACTTAGTCCTACAAATATAGACATTTGTAGTAAATGATTTCTATAGAAAACATTGATTTGTCAAAAAAACGTCAAAACAATTTTGTTTTATGGATTCAGAGAATGTGGAAGATTTTGTTTATGAATAAGGTACTTTACTAATTGTATTATATATTTATGCCAAAGTAAGCAAATCACAAACACGACATAACTTAAAAACATTGTTACGGGACTATGTCATTTTAAAGGGCCTCACAGGAGAAACTTCAATAAGTGACATACATAATACGGGATACAACTGAGGGATTTCAATAGCTTTTGAAAACCAGGAGTCAAATGACCCCGTGTGATACATTGTCAGGGGTCTTAATACTGAAGTATATTTTTTTCTGAATATTTGTGCATATTGTTGTACAAATGTTGCTTTATAAACATTTTAGTATATTACTTAACAAAAACACAATTTGTGTAATATAAAATACATTTCTGTTGTAGTTTCATGATACAATTTGAACAAAAATGATGCAAGGCAGATAATATGGAGGAGTCAAAAGAGACAAAATTGCAAAATGCATGCATCCAAAAGCATGATTCTGCTTCAATTGAAATCCCTGATACACCTAGCTATTAATACTAAGAAAATAGTTCATAAATTGTGGCGTGAAACTAGTTGTTTGATATGGGACGTGTTTGTTGAGCCCTTTATATTGTTTACTGCATTATAATGAGCATTCTATAAATCCATAGGTTGGACAGAGTTATTTACCAACCACGCTAGCGCAGTTGGTTAATGATATTTCTACTGCCTTTCGTATGGCGTCTAAATCATAAGTACGGTACCCATTAGATATTTTATTTGTTTTGACTTTTTTGCCAATTTGTTTCTATTAAGTATCTCACTTTTAAATATATTATATCTGATTAACATGCGGATGTTTTCGTAAGGGAATTTATGTAAAAAATATAGTTTACATTCAAGTAGGAATATACTTGTTAATTACCATAGTTCCTTTAAACGTCGTAGCATTCGAATAATATAAACCGTGTGAAACCTAAACTGCACCATCAGAAGCAAAACCTCATCACAGAATGTGGACCTTAATTTATGCAAAGAATCAATTTCCAGGCAGCGTAGCACAAAACATATGTAAAAGAGGTGACAGAAAATTATGCAAGAAACCCACACACATGAATAAATCATGGGTCACAAGCAACGCCCGCTGATAAAGCATGCGGTGTTATTTCAGGCACAACAGTTTTAGTTGTATGTGTAATCTGTAAAAAATTAAAACAAACTGTATTACCGGTATCCAATAATTTCCCATCAAAGTCTTACGGGAAAGTGCATTTCGCATGATTCAGTACTCGTGCTTCAATATTTTTAGAAGTATTGCCCTTTGTAATTTTTGTATTTAAATTGAGTTCGTAAAACTTAAAAGTAAAAAAAAAATCGACAACTATCTTCCTAAACCGTCATAGGTAGATAAACCTCATTGCGTGGAAGTGCAGTGAAAAATAACCATAACTGTTGCTTCCGCATTTTTAGAGTTATTGTCCTTTGTTAATTTTATGTTACCACCAACTCAACATAGTTCTACTTTGGGAAAACTTAAATCATATCTTGAAACTATCCGATGTATCAACTTAAAAATCTTGCTTCCATATTTTGAGAGTTATTGTCCTCTGTAAATTTTAATAATTTAGAAATTTGTCCGATGTATATATTGAAAAATATGAGAGGTCTCAACTTGAACACGCAGCATTATAGGTAGACAGATCTCAATGATGGAAAGTAAAGTGTAAAAGAGCCTTAACTTTTACTGTCATATTTTTAAGTTATTGTCCTTTGTTCACCTTACCTAAGTTATTGTTTAGACTTTGATTTGGCATTCTATACGTCTGGTACCGCGTATAGACTGTGTAAGACCATAAGCCTCTCTCAGGAGATTGTGTCAATCTCCAGACTCCTCTTGCCTGCCCTCGACCCCTGGACCCTGTCACAATCCAAATGTCAAGGTCACAGTTATAACGTCAACTAATCAAACAAGACAGAATTACGTCAGTTTCATCGATACGCTATAAAAGAATGACGCCAGATTAAACATCACAGTTGTTGTGGGTGTATTCCAAAGTTTATGAGGTCCTTCAGCGTCTGAGGTTGCATAAAATGTGGACCCGGAGTGTGATATAACACTCCTACCTTATTCTCTTTCTACACTCATGACAATTGGGACGAACGTTGAAGTTTCCAGCAATTTAGTGTGTGTTTTTTTTACGGAAAGATTCTAAATTTTGGTGTGGTCTTGTGCTTTAGAGTGGGGGGGGGGGGGGGGGGCCCCCA